>JAWWMK010012472.1:0-23141 GCA_035047105.1 Galeopsomyia nigrocyanea
GAGAGAGAGAGAGAGAGAGAGAGAGAGAGAGAGAGAGAGAGAGAGAGAGAGAGAGAGAGAGAGAGAGAGAGTAGAGCTTAACCGAGTTATAACGCGCGGGGATTGCGTACATCGCGCAATTGCTCTCTTCTTGCCGGGGGCTGAATTTTAAACGCGCGCGACGAGCGTCTACGTCGGCGAGATTGTTTTACGATTCCTTTGTCGTCGACGTAGCGGCGCCTCTACACAGAATTAAGCATTCTTTTCTTCTTATTCTTTTTTTTTTTACTTTTTTTTTCGTCACCTACAACGGAATTACGTGGATGAGAATAAGAGTGTGTATTTTTTTTTGCGAAAAAAGTGCTCGAGGGTTGATTTTTTTTTGTGTGCGACGAGGGTTGTGTTGTTGCGGTGATGGTGAATATTGTCGCGTAGGCGTGAATGCAGTTTTTTTTGCCAACCGTGTGGCTTTATTGCTTTAGAATTTATTTAGGGGGAGTTTTGTTTTTTGTGGTATGGTCGATGAATGCTGCGGATAATTGCGGAAGGAAAATTTTTTGGATGACGTTTTTGTGGTGAGGTTTTTTTTTAAGAGAAAGAGAAAGTGCAGACTAGTGAAGAAGAAATAATAGCATATTCATAATTGTGATTTTTTATAAAAATGTATACTTAGGTGATGCGAAATATTAAAGAAATTGATTCCTAGATTTTATTCAAATCTTATACTTGTTATTTTTGTCACGAGGGGGCTATGGGTTATTATTTTATTTTCATCTCTGAGAATTGTACTCAAGACAGCGCTATAAATATTAGACGTATAAAAGATTGATTGATATTCAATATCAGACTTGAACTGAAATGCTTTCAATTTTACATTTCTTCACAAGTAAACATTTCACTTAAATTGAATAATAACAGTTACTCAAAAAAAAGTTGTGCGTTAAAAAAAGTACTCGCATACTCACCACAATTTGTACTTAAAAATTACTTAAACTGAGTAATGACTATTGCTCAAAATGAGAACTTTTTTACTTAAAATAAGAATGGTTTTATTCAAAATGAGTAATAGATTACTCAAATAGTAATCGATTTCTTAATTTGAGTAATATATTACTCTTTTTGAGTAAGAGTACACTGAATTCAAGTAAAAATATACTCAATTATGAAAATGTACTCAAAAAAAATAAGGGCCAAAAAAAGTAATGTCCCAAATAAAAGTAAAATGTTTTACTGTGTGGAAGTTGACTTCGCTAATAAAATTTCCTATAGACCAAACTAAAATATAACCACGTTAATCGACATTAATTTTAATGCTTAATCACAAAGGAAAAAAAAAACTTAAAATTATGAACACACTCTTTACAAAGCTTTCTGAGTCCTCTTCACTTAGGTAAAAATTTCCATACAAAAACCACCAGAATTCGCTTCCCTCTCGAGAGGGGAAAGGTAGCATGAGGGGGGCAAAAGCACACGCTGGCGGCGGCGAATGGCTCATCCCCAAACGATGCACACGCTGCTGCTGCGGTGGTCCGTTAGATTTTACGCTTATCGCCGTGTGTGTATGTGGAAGGGGAAGAGATAGGGTCAGGTGCACTCTCAACCCTAGCTCGCGGTGAGATTCGAGGGTCGAGCGAGAGGAGAGTATCTGTTGCCGACTGCGCGTCTGGCTGAGTGGCGATTAGTACTGATGATTGCTATATACGCGGGAACGAGGGATATATGTGCTTGTGTGTGTTTCAATCGCTCGCTTGTACTCGCTGCTATGCATGCTAAAAGTGATAGTTTGGTAATTGATTTTTGAGTATGCAGAGAGTTTTGAGGGTGAGGATGCGAATCGTAGAGGGAGAAAATTTTGTAATATTGACTGACTTGTTTCAATGAATATGGTGATAAATGAACACGAGAATCTCGATTTGATTTGTATTTGATTGCATGAATGAAAAGTTCTTGTATTCACTATTCAAATGAACAACAATAAATTAAAAAATCTACAATCGCAAGCGTCTATATTCAGATATAAAAACCAAATTGAACTATTCAAATGTAATTTTTGTCAATCTTTCAACATTTAAAATAATCATGTCAGCATATAGCCAAAGAAAAAAATCTAATCTGTATCACAGCAATCATTCACAAATCCATGTCAAGCTACCATCAGCCAACCCAATAACCATAAAGCCTAATGGAAACCGACGAAAACTTTCTTAATATTAATCCATTTTTTTTCCTCTTTCTCTCACTCTTTCTCTCTCTCCTCAATTTCCGCGCACTGGAAATATGATGCAATCAAATAAACGGCGCGTTGGGCCTCGTTGTAAAGAATCTCGACTTTCCTTGAGAGAAACGGAGAAAAAAAAACGCGAATTAAGGGAAAAAGAAAGACGCGCGCGCGCAGCTGGTACGGGATAACAAGAGCTGTAACAATATCGCTCGGCGGCTCGTAAACAATCGGCTTGTGCGAGCTTTCGTCGACGTTCCTGCTTGAATATCCGATTAAGCGACCGACCGCCCTTTTTTTATTCTTAATGAAATGCTGTGTGCTTCAGATTTTACTATTTTTTGGTGTAATAAAAGTTGATTGTGAATTTGAATGGATGGTGGAGGATTAGTTGTGTATTGGTGTCTTCTTTTTTTAAATTATCAGGTCAATCACTAAAAGGTTCCCTTAATCTTTCGATAGCGTACTCGTTCGTAAAATGATTCGAAGCTTTCTTAACTTTGCTTTTTTCGTTCACTCGACTTCTTTTTTTTAATCATTTAGCAACATTTCAATATCACTCGAAACTTATTAGAAGCTTCACTCGCATTCACCCCTCTGTTCCTCTCGAGTAAACATGGCCCAGACAGCTCTCGAAGCTTATTAGATTAAAGCTCGCGCGCGTTCTCGCTCGCCGATCCCTCGTCATTAGGTGTGCGAGTATAGCGCGTGTACGCTATACTGCCGAGCGACGCTCTAATCAAAGTCGATCGCGTATACCCATGGACTCGAGAGCGAGCTTGAATGTTTGGTTTATGCCAAAGCGAAGCTCGTTGAGAGTTTTGTTTGCCTGCGTTTGATACTCTTCTTCCACTTCGATGCGGAGAGCTTGCGGAAAAAAGCTTTACGGAAATCCGGCTTTTTCTTTTTCTTACATCGGACTTGCGTTGGATAGGGGAGGGTGGGCAGCTCTTTTAATGGAAGGTGCCATTTTTCCCCGACATTTTTCAGAGTTCCGAAATTCGACATTTTCGAAAAATCGATTTTTACAACAGAAAACAGGCACGACAAAAATTAAATTCGGTAGGTCTTTGTAGGGATTACTTCAACGAATGTGAATGTCTCGTGCAGAAGTTGATTATCTGTTTTATTAAGATTTTAGCCGACTTTAAAGTTAGGGGTGCCATTTTGCCCCACCCTCCCCTACGCATTTAATGGAAATTTTGGGATTTTGTTTCTAACTCTTGGGATTTTCGAAGTGCTGTAGAAGAAGAGTTTTGAGTGATGGTGATGACGCTAGATGGCTTTTATTTTATGGTTTGAATGATATCTAGCAATATTACCATTTAATGTCTATAGATTGAATGATTTGTCTTTGTTAGAGCATCTTAATGTAAATACTTGGAAATGGATTTTTTCGTCTGTAATCGGTCATTCCTGCATTTCCTTGCCAATGTGAATTTATATCCTGCCTCTCATAACGTCTCAACAATAAATAATTATAAACTCCACTTGCAATAAGTATAACCAATAAATACGAAGTTAGCATAACTCACACCTTAAAACCGCGCAAAACTTAGTGCTCGGGCTCGCGTAAAATCTCATTCGGGGGCCAAAGCTGCGAAATTAAATCCCTCGATAAACGAACTCCGCGCAAGTTGCGCGCGCGGCTCGGCGTATAAGCTTGGCTTGCAATTTAAACGAGAGCTTAATTTGACTGCATTATTCGCGGCTTAAGATGCGCGCGCCCACTTATACCATCCAAACCCTCGCCTCCGATAATAAATAACTGTGGCGCGCGCAACTTTGCTTCGGCCCACGCGAATATATATAATACGAAAGAACGAAAAAAAAGGAAGAAGGAAAGAGACGCGCACGGGGAGAGAGCTTTAAAGGAATTTTACTTCCTCTTCTTGGCTCCAAGCCACATTGGGCTCAAATCATTGTTGCTTCTTCCCATCCCCTCCAAAAAAACGCGTTGGATTTTACCCTCCTACCCACTGTATAATACAGAAATTCATCCATTACTCAACTGGCGAAGGGATGCGGCAGAACAAACAATTACGTAACAGAGGCCGAGGCTAGACACTCTTCTTCTCCTCCTTCTCTCTTCGGTAGTAGTTGGGAAAACTGGTTTCTTTTTTTTAGATGCATGCTTATTCTCGGATGACATTTATTGTGCTTATTTGTCTCTTCGGGGGGAGACTGGATGCGCTAGCATTCTTATGTAAACTTTTTTTTTCTCCCGCGTAGAACGTCTTTGTTAGATGGACCCGAGCTTGAGAAATTTTTTTTGCGTAAATATGAGATGAGAAAAAAAAAGATATTCGCGAGACTATTTTTGAATAGAAAAATTGAACTCGGACGCCAATATACTTTCTCCTTGTTTTGTTTTCCTATTTCGTTAAGTACAGTATGTAATTACACGTGTTGTACAACTTTATAAACCAGCACGTAACTGCCGCGACAACTGCAATAACCGTAGCGAAGAAGAGCTAAAAGTACCTCGCGAAAAGTATCTAATCCACCTAAACGATCCTCTCATTTTCCAAATGACCCTTTCTTTTTTGCGCCATTCTAATCCCACTTAGTTCTTATACTAATTTCTATTGCTGTCCGCGCCTCTCGTTTCTCCAAGGCACACGAACCCTTATCTTTTCTGGCAACCACTGCTATGACTTCTTTCAAACCCCCTCATCCCTACGGCGATGCACTAAAAGTCGAAGGTCGCGTGTCTCGAGTGGTCAGAGAGTGATAAATCGACGCCGTGACAAAACGTTTTTCGCTGAGACGCCAGGATCTTGATGCGCTTTCGCAGCAGCGACGAGTTCGCGGCCCATTCGTATACACGCGGCGTCGCCTTGTGTTATTATACAATGCGAAGAGTCGAGTGTTCTGGACAAATGACCCTTTCGACCGCGTGTCTGCTGAGTTCTTTCTTTTTTTTTCGTTGATCGATTGCGCAGCCGAGAATACAAAAGCGAAATTTTCGGGGATTGCTTGTTGACTTGTTGAAGGCGGTTTAAATGCATTTGGCGAGGGCACTGAGGATTTGATGTTTGTTTGCGTCTGGTGTTGAGGGATAAAATTGGCTACTATGTAACTATTCGTAGCAGTTGTCAAGGCAGCATTAAATGGGCTATAGACCATATTTTAACATGTTGATGCAATTAAAATAATTTATTAGGATTATTTTTCAAATTCATTTATCAGATAATAATGCATACCATATCATTCTTTTCAAGGATAAACAGTATTTGGCCATGGAATTCTAACATAAAAATCGCCATCCTTCAAACAAACAACATCGAGTGTCACTTTACCAGAATTGTCGTGTAGATTATGCACATTGGACAAACAAATGTCATGACGTTTGCTTTCAAAAACGTGCGTGTAGTCTAAATAAGCTCGGAATCCTCTTTCAATCATTAAAGATCCTATAAATTGTCCTACTGCATCCAACCGTTCAATAATGAACGTTCGATCTCTAAATGAACAAATTCCACCATAATTTTTTAAGCATCCATCGATGAGTAGTAAAAATCCACCACCGGGTAAGTTATGTACACTTAGTGAATGTAATCGAGCCACTTTATTCAATAATATCGTAGTATCAAATTTTAAATTACCGGCAAGATCAAACTGAGCACACGTCAAGTTCATATTTAATTTGGAACAAACGCTCACGAGTTTATAAGTTGTTGACGTTATTATACGTTCGTAATCAACATTAGGATCCGCTTCCTCAACCATGTACTCTTTGAGTATCTCAATGAATCCTATAAATTGAATTCATGTTTTAGAAAAATACATTGTATTTTTAGTGTTGTAATTAATTTTACAAAATAAATTACCATTGTTCCCAGTTGTGTAAATTCGAACCCACCGTATCCACGAATCATTTCTATATTCGTCAACGACTAAACGTCCTATAGTAGGAGAATTAACCACATTAATTATACCAGAATTATCTTCAATCCAAGAATGCCTATCGCTTACAACTTCGCCTTCGGTATCGAGAATGATTCTGCACACATGTCTTGGACACGTTTGTGGATCTAAAAACACAACATCAAACGTATCTTCTAACGGAGCAAAAATTTTATAAAGAGTAATTCCCATATCCAATTTAGCTTTTTTAGCTCGGCAATTGCTAAAATTGAGAATAAAAAACATGTTCGATTCGATTCCTTCTATTTTCAAAATCGCTTTGTATTCGGTGAGAGCACTTATTTCACTTAGTTGGTATGATTCGTTGTTATGAGTTACGTTGCTGATCAATGAAAAATCACAGATACGAAGATGCTCTGGCGAGTCGAATGCCTCGATAGTTTCTATAGCGAACGTACATGAAAGTTTGAATCTATGGCGATGTACCTGTACGTTCGTTTCATTGCAGTAACCGTAAACTTGTCCTGGGCTTGTGAGAAAACTTCTGTCTTGTAAAAATCCCTTATGACCGAAATAATGAGTCCATGAACGAGTTCTTATTCCGTTTGTGCTCCTAATGTGTAATGCGATACAAATAAGATAGAAAACTGATAGTTCTTTCCCAAAGGAAATCATTTTGGTAATTTATATTTCGCTAAATTTCAATATCACCGCAAAGTTCGCATATTCAACTGCAAAGTAAACTAGAACTGGAGAGATACGTCTCGTGAACATTATCGAGTGAATAGTGCTTAAAAATTGACTCTGATTGCGGAGAACGGACTATAAAAAAACTATTATCTACTTGACTAAAAATAGTATTTATCGCAAGTTTGTATATTCCATTCGAAATAGATAACTATAAATGCCTACATACCGTTATCTATGTAGTTGAAAATATTGTTGATCCACTCTGCTTCAGTATTCTTGATTTCGAATTAATCTCTCGTACCCGCAATCTTAATACCTTTTCATCGTTGAGATGCTCGAAATTTAACGTTTCACCTCATAAAATCGCGATCCACCAGGAAATCAAGGTTCTCCAGCACCCTATTCCCAACACTGCATCATCGCGGACCCGTCGTGTTTTCGCAATAATACACTCGGCGCATCGGTAATAAAAATGCTAATCCCTCAGCGTGCGATAAAATAAAAAAGAGAAAAAGAAAAAAAACAAACGGTAAAGAGAAGAAGAACGCGTCTCTCATGAATAAATTTCACCGCGAGATAGGGGTAGGGGGGGTTAAAAATCACGGGATGAAGGCCTTCTTTTTTACTACTTTCCCGTCTTGGCAACGCGCGTCATTTACGTTTTACCGTCGTATCTATCGCTCGGTCGCCTAATATCACCAGTGAGGCTTTTATTTTGTTGTCGAGCTTGCGAGAGTGAGAGAGAGAGAGAGAGAGAAACTTTTCAATGGAGTTTTCTACTCGAGTCCGCGTGTAGATTTTTGGCTCGGAGTTCGCCTTCACTCGCTATTTCTTTTTTTTTTCTTGATACGCTTTTGCGTGGTCGGCTTGCCTCGTACTTTTCGGCTGCCCTCCTCGTATATATATGCTTATATACTTGACGCAAACTACGTTTATAAAAGGTTATTTATGGAAAATCGGTTCGCCAAGGGATCGTGAGATTCTTTCTTTCTTTTTTTTTCGTTGGCTTAGTTATATCTGAAGGGTTTGGAGTAAGTGAAAATCGGATGGTACTTTACGAAGGTTGTAGAGGATGATTTAGTTTATTGTGTATACTGTACCAAAGATTTCGCTTTATTTTATTTTTTACACAGCTAAAGTCAGTATTTTACCTATAGGTGAAAATATTTCCACAATAAAGAGATTTTGCAACAACCTATTCACACATACAAAACGTCGCTTCATAATCCTCCTATTCACTCGTATTACAAATGTTGCCCTCGAATATTTTATCTTCGGAAAACCGTATACATGTAAACCTTCAACCCTGACAAATGTGGCTATTGTTGTCGTCAGATACATCCATATATACATATACATAGGGTGTACGCGTATGGGCTAACAAGCGAACCAGAATCCGGGGAAAAGTTCAATCCCTAACGCGAGGGGCTTCTCGTTTATTAGCATCCCGCGATCAAAATCGCCGTGGTAATCCGAGACGCGTCGGCTCGGTAATTATCTTTGCGCGCCGGCGAACAAAGCTCTACTAGCTCGCCGCGCGCCGCGTGTCCCTGTCGATAAGCGGAATATGCGCTTTTGCTCTCTCTCTCTCTCTCTCTCTCTCTCTCTCTCTCTCTCTCTCTCGCTTGTGTCCCCAAGGGGTTGTCTTTGCTTCCGATCAACGGCCAACGATTGAACGGATGCTTTTGTCAAAATGTGGAATAATGAAGGATAATATAAGTGTTGAAGGAATTTGATTGCTACAAATTTTTTCTAAACAATAATAAAGAATATTTTACTATAGTAAAACCCACGTAACAATAGAAAAATACAATTTTTTGATTAAAAAAGATTGCAATGTATAAGATAGTGTCAGATTATTGATCAAAGAATAAAATTACTAGCAGTGTGGTCCATCTGTTGAAAAAACTTCTGAACCAAAATACAGAAGTGAAATGTACATAAGCGAATGTCAAATATTGGGCTTATTAAGCGTTTAATCATGTTAATCGATATCTAATACAACCAAAACGAACTTCTCTTTTTCACTTCATAAAAACAAACGACTCGAACTACAGAACAATCAACTGGCATTGACAATGAGCGTACGAGGCTCTAGACAACATCAATACTCGAGCCGTACGCGCACATATGTATATATCAAAAAACGCGGGAGAAGACAGATGTTTTCATGCAGTCTCGTGCGTGCTTATCCGACGAGAATATCGAGCGTACGTTTAATACCCCCGTGATCGCGACGTCGACGAGAGAAAAAAAAAGAAGCGAAACCGAGAGACGGCAGAGGAAAAAAAAAAACAAGAAAGCCAATCGCAGATATTTAGTAGTCGACTCGTAATTCAGAGCCAATATGCGTTCGTCCATGAATTTTAGTTAACGTAGCCGCATGCATACGTACATACGTATATACAGGAAAGCGCGTATATATCGGAGAAAAAAAAAGTAGAGAGAGAGAGAGAGAAACAAGTTATTGGAAAACGTCCCATCAGTTCTTGTAACTTTTGCCAGTTTACATTCTGATTGTCAAGGCTTTTTATGGCATATACACACACACGGCGAAAGTCGTCTATATTTTTTACGTGATGTGTACCACGACTGCCATATAGCGCGCGTGTATTATTCGTGGTTACTGACTTTGCTGTTTCTATTCGTCATAGTACCATATATTGCCTTTCGTTCGTTTCTCCTATCAGTTTTGCTTTTACGATTTTTTTTTTTTTTTTTTTTGGCGAAGTCTACGAATGGCCGATCGAGAAACGTTACAAAAGTTGAAACTACGGTAGTTTATTCGAGAAACTTTCGTTTCGCATGTTATTTTTTTAACGGCTAACGGTAAACAAGATATGTAATTAAATACTAAAGATTTTTCGATCGTCTATAAAAAAAAAGTTCATCAAAATGGACAATCACACAATACGCGCAGTCTGATATTCCAATTAACGTGCGTTCTTTTCGCAAAATCATCCTCTACCCAATCGCAATTCATGCTCTTTTTCTCTCTCGTCTATACCGAGCAATCTCTCGAATCACGTGTACAATCGAAAAGCCAGCAACACGCATCGCGCAGACACCGTATGAAAAAAAAGAAGTAGAAAAAAAAGAGCTATGCCAAAAAAAAAAGCGCCACACACTCGTCCCCCAACCTTTAGCGTTAATATACCATCGAACTTTGACGAGCTCGCTAGTGCGCACCATCGAGCTGCGTGTGAAAGGGGCCTCTGGTATATATGGAGCGCGAGATATGGTTTTATTCAATCTGCATCGATAACGAGTGAGTGAGAGTAGGGGCCCTGATGATTACCTCTTTCGCGCGAGCGTCAAAGAGGGACGGGTGAAAAGTGATAATAATGTCGACGAGCTATATGACGCGCGCTGTTATCTGCGCCGCCAAATTTGCATGGCGATTTGTTTTAATTGATACCTCGTAAAAGAGAAAGAGAGAGAGAGAGAGAGAGAAAGTTCATCAGCTCTTCTGGCGCGATTGGCTTTTTATTGGAGTTTTATTATGGAAGTTGAGTATTGATTTTGTTTTGATGGCCAATTTTATGAAGCGAGTAATGTACGTTTAAGGCGATTATTTTTTACGACGAGCGTCGATTCAAATTTGCTCTTTGAATGATAATTTTTATGCAAACGAGTAAGTCGTTAGATCTGGGATCATAGATTTTAATCGAACTTACAAATGATTATTGCAATCAGTCATATTTAAAAATTTCATAGTTCGATGCTAAACAAATTCAGCTTGTAAGTATACTGATCGCAGACACTTGAGAGCATAAAGATCATTTGCTTTTACAGCAGCAGCGAAGTATCTCGAAAAATTGTTTCATACTTTTCCCCAAAGTACCATCGCCGAGCAAAAATTCTCGAGAATTAGTTTAGTCTACAGCTTAAAAGCTCTCGCTCGGCGATCGACAACGCAAGCTAGAACGACACACTCTCTTTTTTTTTCACGTAACAACGGCGCTTTAACGAGGCCTGACAGGCAACGTGCTATACACGTACGTAACAGCGAAATATATTTTAGCAACCTCGCTAATGGAGCGCACGCTGGAGAGTTTGGCCATTACACAGCCCTCGCACTCCAACCCTTTGTTTTTTTTTTCAATCGAGAGTCGCGTCGCCTCGTTATTGACGATATTTGACTTTCGACACGGCTTTTGCGACGGCAATCAAAAATTGACGCTTGTTTACGCGCGGCAGTTACGCAATTACCTGAATTTTTCAAGATGCCATTATGAGAGGTCGTGTCGCTTGGATGAGCTTTCGAAGTTTTCGTATATGTATATACGGGGGAATCTGTTCGCAAGTATCGTCACATAAATACTCTTACAGCTTTTAGCGAACTTCGATAACAATTAAGTATAGTTTGCGAGTTTCTAAAGTCGTTTTAACGCTTTTGTGTCATCGTTGTATTCTATAGGAAATTTTATTATTATATCGTCGTGCAGCGACTTGTAGGGGAGAATGGGACAAGACGAGCCGACAAACTTTAGACTTGGCTGGATCGTTAATGAATAATGAATCGATTTTGGGATGATACGGTTACCTTCCATAAGCGTTTTTACTTATCTTATATAATAATACACGTCAGCAGGAAAAAGTGATGTCGTGTTATTGCAATAAAATCTTTTTTTCCTTATTTCTCCAAGAATACGTGGGATTAATAACATACTCGTCACGATCTGTAAAAAAAAGTGTAGTAAAGTCTGTATTCTAACTTTTAATAAAAATAAAATTATTTTCCGCTGCCAGAATTCATACTCGGTACAGACGCAATATTTGATGGCTCAACTGCTAGCAGCAACGATTTCCCATTCCAGGTACTGATCGCAGGAATATCCAACACGATTAGTTTATTTGAATATTCAAATATAATCATTTTTGTTCTCTTCAGGTTTCTTTTCAAAATATATCCAGAAATAATGGACATTATTGTGAAGGAACACTTGTAGACGACAACTGGATTCTGACAGCTGCCTATTGCGTGGCTGGGTAAATAACTACATTTTTATAATCGTATGAAACCAGGTGAAAATAATATACTTAAATACATTAAACTACTATTTTTCAGCCAGGATACCAAAGATATCCGTATAGTCACCGGCACTACAAATTTAAAAAGTAAAATAAAAGATGCAAATATCGCAAAATAGCTAAAGTATTTATAAATCCCGATTATAATAAACCACTACCTAGGGATAACGATGTTGCACTCATCAAAGTATTGATTTTTTCCATATTTAATCCATATTAATTTAATTTCATTATAATATCTAATCAATGAAATTATGCAACAGCTTAATACCCCTTAATAACTCGACAAATCTTTAAATTAACAAAGCTACACTTGCAGCGGCAAACTATCATGCCCCTAAAGATCAAATTGTTTATATCACTGGTTGGGGCGTCGACAAAGCAATGAGAAGTTTATAATAACATACTTTTACTATTTTTATTCGAACGTTGAATTGTGATTAAATCATATGCTCTTTTCCCTTTTGCAGAATTAATTGTATTCGAATGCTTACTATTAAATTTGCTTTGTTTCAGTGTCAAGTACGACGCCGAACGGCAAGTTAATGAAAACTAAAGTACAGGTTATAGAACACTCGGAATGCGTGGCAAAGTACAAGTGTAAACTCACTGTGGACGAGAAAGTATTTTGCACGGTTCTTTGTCAAGAAGAATAGAGGCGTTTGTGCAGTGAGTAGCAAGATTATGTCATTTTATAAATATTTAAAGATTTTTCCACCTGTATACTGACGATAAACTCTCTAGTCTGCTGAAAAATGAATGTATTTTTGAAAAAATATAATTTGTGTCACATTTAGGGAGATTCCGGTGCTCCTGTCACTAAAGATAAGACCACTCTCGTGGGAGTGATCTTCGGAAATTATGCAACAGCTGAATGTGGAGATAATAATTTCCCAGTTATCCTGAATGATGTGGCTAAACATCGATAATGGATTGATACTACTATTGCCGCAAATGGACATTGCAAATTAAAGGAATTTAGACAAATATTGTGTACACTGCTAATTATTTAAAAAATCTTTTCTTTTCAACACATTCAATGAATTACAAAAATTTGTTGACTAAAAACTTTGAACTTATTCGTTAAAAACCATCATGTTCTGTAGAAGCATGTTGAAATAATTTTGAAATATAAAATTTTCTTTGTACATTTACGTTACGGATCGATAAAAAGCTATTTTCAAACACTTTTCAATATAAAAGGGGAGGGTCTCAAATTGCACAGAACCAAAAAAATGCAGCTTTGATCTAACAGAGCAGCCACTAGCATATCTCCGATGAATTTCAATGACATAAAGTAAGTTGTCATGTTTTTGTGTGACGCGCGGTTCAACGAATGAGCGTAATCCTAATGCCGACAAACATTAACAGATGCTCTAAAGAACGACAATCCTGATGTTTGTCAAACAGTCGTGAAAACTACTTACTATAGTAGTAACTTTTTCGACTCATAATTTCGGAATACAATGAAAATTTTTGAAGAAATTTGATGAGATGCTTCAACATAGTTTTGAAATTCGTTGGCAATTAAAACCTGGATGGCAGTTCAAGGAGAGCGACAATCTTAGAAAAGCATTGAGACTTACGGTTGCTATAACTATCGAGGTTCATAAAATCCAAAAGCAAAATAATTTTGTAATTAAACTATCCACTCTTTGTCCAAACATGAAATTAAGTATTTTATGCATTTGACGTTTGGCGGGTATGCTGTCAGAAATTCGGTTTGACAGCTTCTGTATCATTCAAAAGAAATATGATAAACTATGGATGGAAGACTTATGTTCGTGTAAGGTCGTGGAGTAGGAATTAAAATTTTATAACAAAGCAGAAAACTCGAAAACGCATTAATTTATATCTAAAAAGTCGTACATTTCATCCTGGGTTTGTCCGAGGGATTCGTCAGGATGGCTAATTCAGACAGACCCGTGCCATTGACGCGACATCACGCTTTTAAATATAAATTCTCGCGATACGTGTCGACAAATAAAAAAAAAAGACTCGAGATCTCGGTTCTGCGTCACAGCCGCTACTTAGAAGAGAGATAGCTCATCGCCAAATTGTCCCTTTCCCGCGCGAGCCATCCCTTTCTTGGCTCGCACGGACCAAGAAAGAAGAAGTTTTTGCGCGGATTTTTAAATGTTTGCTTGAGGATACTTTGATTTTCCCACGTCATTTCAATTCCAACTCTATTTATTGCGTGAAATAATTTTTGCCTTTAGTCCTATTTTCTATTCCCAGCAACTCACAACATACAGAAATACGTAGCGATTTTACGTGAATGTGTCAATGAACTTGCGAGCACTAGATGCTAAATAATAATAATAATAATAATAATAATAATAATTGTCAGGAATATGCGACTTATACATCGCGCTCTTTCTATTGCGCAACTCTACCGCGTCTTTCCGTTTCTCGCCGCTGGCGCTGCATAGCCACTACTCACTTGGTGAGTCACTTCTTTGTTAATGTTCATGAACATTAACAATAAATATCAAATTTATTAAAAATATTATCAATAATTTTTTAACATTTTTTTTATTCTCACATTCATTTATACATTCAAAAATGGCATTATATTATGACAGCCGCATGTCAATTATTGTAATATATTCGTACATGACGAAATAGGAAAGTCAAGACAGTTGTTTAAATTTCCGTTTCATTGTCAAAATGTCTATTCATTTAATCGAGGTGACTACCATCTTTTTTTCTTCTATTCAAAACATTGAAAAATATTTATCAATGATCCGCGTAAAAACTCATCTCAATAGTTCATTTAGTAAGCGTACCGAAAATTTGATAGAAAATGTGACACTGGCAAAGCACATAAATTTACTTTATCTATGTATATCGAGTATTGCTATTTGTATGTACTTGTCGATCATGTTTTGTGATGAAGTTTCGTATTCTATTGAAGGTTATATCATTTTATTTGTCACCGAAGACTAACAAATTACGTCAAAGCTAATTTTTTTTTCATTGTTTTTCTTCTTATAAATACGACGCTGCCACACGACATAGTCTAAGTTAATCTGACTGCATTTTCATCCCACTAATATTTGAAACATTCATCATGAATATTTTTATAAGTGTTATTCCATTTTTTATTTCGCTCGCTCAAAATGGTAAGTGATTATATTTCTTTATCCAAGCAAGAAGTTTTTATAAACTGCTACTCGATAATGTTTCAGGATTCGTAGATGCTTTTCAACTGAGAATTACTGGCGGAAGAAAGGCGGCACTTAACGAATTCCCTTTCCTGGTAATAGTCATTTTACAATAATAAAGCAACTGATTACTATAACTTAAAATACTAAGCATGTAATTTGTTGTTTCGCAAGAATATCCAACACGATTAGTTTATTTGAATATTCAAATATGATCATTTTTGTTCTCTTCAGGTTTCTTTTCAACGCATATCCAAAAGTAATAGACACTTTTGTGGAGGAACACTTATAGACGACAATTGGATTATAACAGCTGCCCATTGCGTGCCTGGGTATAATAGCTACATTTAAATAATCATCTGGAACCAGGTGAAAATAATGCACTTAAATATATTAAACTACTATTTTTCAGCCAGGATTTCAACGATATCCGTATAGTCGCAGGCATTACAAATTTAAAAAGTAAAATAAAAGAGGCAAATATACGCAAAATAGATCAAGTATTTAGAAATCCCAATTTTAATAAACCACTACCTAAGGATAACGATGTTGCACTCGTCAAAGTATTCATTTTTTCTATATTTAATCCATATAATTTTAATTTCATTATAATATCTAATCAATGAAATTATCTAACAGCTTAATACCCCTTATAAACTCGACAAATTTATAAACAAGGCTCAACTTGCAGCAGGTAACTATCATGTTCCCAAGGACCAAACAGTTTATGTTGTTGGCTGGGGCGTTGAAAAAATAGTAAGACTTATATTGATTATAATTGATTATATTGATTATAATTGATTATAACTTGATTATAATTCAATACCTAACTTTTTTATCCAGAGCAAAAAAATCTATTTAAATAATGATGTGTGTCTCTTTTCGGGATCAATTTTCGTAGTGTTATGTTCGATTCAACAAAGCCATTTTTGCGTTCGTACGGTGCATTTTTGTGGCTAAATTGATGAAAGAGCTTATGCGTGACGCACTATTTTTGATCGAACATACAATGAACGAATACTCAATATAATAACACTTATTTTGTTTCAGGAAAGTGAAACGCCGAGTGACAACTTAAAGAAAGCGAAGGTTCAAGCTTTACAACACTCCCACTGCGCGGAGTTATACAAGGATAAGGTCAAGGTGGGCGACAAAGTATTTTGCACTGCTCACAATGGCAAGAATAATAAAGGCAGTTGCAGCGTGAGTAGCAAGATTTTTATTTTATTATTTCATTGAAAGCTTTTTCTTCATATATTGATGATAGATTCACTAGTTTACTGAAGCATTAATATTTATTTCCTGTCATTTGAAAAAATACATTTTATATCATATCTAGGGAGATTCCGGTGGCCCTGTCCTTAAAGATAAAAAGATTCTAGTTGGAGTGATCTCCTCAAATTATTCAAGAGTTAAATGTGGAGATAAAAATCACCCAGATATCCATTCTCAAGTGGCCAAATTTCGAGAATGGATTGATAGCACTATTTCTGGTAATGGCAACTAAAAGTTGTGCTTATCAAGATTAACTATAATTATTCATTTGTCAAAAATATTATTTATGAAGCTAATGATGTAAGAAAAGTTTCATTTCTAAAAATTTCAATAAATTGATAATTTACCTGACGACTGATGTTTTGTCTTTATCATTTGAGTAACAACTGAATGATTTATAGAATGAGTTATTGGTTTATAGTATTCAATGAAGTAATCAAATATTAAAATATCATTTTCTTGTTATAAATTTAAATCATTTGATAGAAAGTAACGATGAAACCGAAAATATGCGTTAATCAATAAAAACCTCTGCTATAACTCGTAGCATACATAAACATTCTCAAACTATTTTTTAGATCAGCGACGTAGTATTTATGTGCAATGCATCGAAGATGCGAAGCAATTTTAGTGATACACAGAAAATCGACTATATGGCGAAATCTATAAAAAAATGCACTTTTTTGAAGCTAGAAATGGCACAAAAAAATTTTAACGCTAGAGCTTCCGGAATTTTTTCTTCTTCCTTGAGGTATATAGTGCCGGAAAATGCTCGTGAACATTAGAAAAGTCCACAGGAACTACTTTTTCCGGCTTTTCTATGTTTTTGTCAATTGAATTTTTTTCGATAAAAATAGACTTATAACTTTCGCTTGTAGCGTTTTTGCATTGATTTCTACAATAAAACCGATAGCACCATCGTAATCTACGTGCAAAATACATCGAAAACATGTATCGCAATATTGAAAATGATGCTGGATGGCCCTTGTACTTCAAAGAAATAAAATTGTCGAATATGCACGTTGCGCTGTTATTTCGAGTGATCGGCGTATAAAAGCCATTTATTTATTGTTTTTTTGGAGGACCCCTAACAATCATTTCCAATAATGCGATACATTTTTCGATGTATTTTTTCACGCAGATTACGATGGTGCTATCGGTTTTATTGTAGAAATCAATGCAAAAACGCTATGAGCGAAATTTATAAGTCTAGTTTTATCGAAAAAAATTCAACTGACAAAAATATAGATAAGCCGAAAAAAAATAGTTCCTGAGGACTTTTCTAATGTTCACGAGCATTTTCCGCATTATATACCTCAAGGAAGAAGAAGAAAAAACGAAAGCTGTAGCGTTACATTTTTTTTGGCCATTTCTGGCTTCAAAAAAGTGCATTTTTTTAAATAGATTTCGTCATATACACCAGCTAAAGTTCTTCGATCCAGTTTTAAACTTTAAAACACATAAGGTAATAATAAGTATCGCTGTTAATTAAATAATTAACACTGCCTTTGTATTTTTGCAAGTAAACTTGTTCAGAAATTTAATAATATTTAATCCAAATAACAATATATAAGTTGTAATGGACGACGTAATTAAATATATTAATTATGTTCGACCGTTGCGATTTTGGTTCGGTCGTTGCATGAGTTTTCGCGTTTTCAGCCTCCTGCGACGAGATTCAACGGCAACGAGGCGGCGGTTAGCCTCGCAACATAAATAGATATCGGTGGGAAAATACATTAATTTCCCTCCCGTCACAAATTAAACAAACTGAAAAAATTGGAAAGTTTATTTAAAAAAATAATAAAATAGCGAAATTTCGTGATTGATAGTTACAAAATGTTGTTGTTTGTGTAATTGAAACGAACTCGCCTATTTTTCCAATACACATTAGTCGGAATATTTTGAGACATCTAGACACGTAATAATTTCATGAGTATCGGTGATCGACACATCAGCAACTGTATCGAAAACTACGCAGAATTTTTTATCGAGAGAAAGACTGCTATGCAGGTCAAACCACTCGCTTTTACTTTGCATATTTGTCTTCTCGTAATCGCGAGTTTCAAGAATTTTGCCAGTCTTGTCAATGGCAAATAATCGAAGCTGTCGAGATATAGGAGTTGTTTTCTTACTTTCCGAGCATTGTATCAAACCAATGAACATATTCCCAGCCGGGTTTACTTGATGTGTAAGTCCTGTCAATCCAAATACAAACTGGTCATCAAGCACAGGCAAACGAATTGTTAATTTCGAATTCAAATTGCCGTCAAAATGTTCACAGTGGACTTTGAAATTGTGATTAGTAGCATGATCCACAAAATTGTGTGAAGCATAGCAGATACTAATAATTGATTGTTTTTTCTATAATAACAAAAGTTCATATTGATTTTTTTGCCGATTTTTCCAAAATAGTAAGAAATAAGTAGATAAATAAAATAGAATACACTTACATAATTTACAGAGATGGAATGTATTGGATGATTTAATATCACCTGCTTAATGACTTTGAAACTTGCATCAAGATACTTCATTAGTGAAGTATCATTTTTCAAATTTAATGTGTAGATATAACCTTTAGTCAAATCACTCTCATCTATGGGTTGTATGTTGAAACCGTAGGGCACAAACACTTCTTCTTCAGGTTCCAATTGATTTTCCAATGGGATCGGCTCTCCTTGAAGAGAAAATCGACAAGGTGAACATTTTCCGTGTCTTGGGTAGAAAAAGTCAAATCCATCTACGGCATTAATTACACGAGCAGAAAATAAGGGCCACTTTTTAGTAGTTGTCGTTTCCTCAGGAATAAGCACGGCTTTGTAACTGCATGATGATGGATCAACTATGAGAGCTGTATAATTAACGTTCACAATTCCATGGTTATCTTGGTTGAAATTTCGGATAGCCCAAAGAATGATTTTTCCATTGGGCAGTTGCTTTGCCTGAATTTTTATGACTGTAAAATCTTTAACTGGGTCGATATCAATTGAACATGACTTGAAGTTTTCATTTGTTGAGTTCAAGTGAATTGATGTATTTGTTTTCCATAATGTATACAAACCATCACTATTTACGAGGGTAATTGGGTTCTCCAGATGCAATTCTATTATATCTTCAGCTTTTGCAATTTTAATTACAACCATGCATAGTAACATGCATGCTACTAATATTTTCGACATTCTAGTACGTTTTAAGATCCTAAAATAGAAATTTATTCGAAAATAAGTACAATCGAATGTACATATTATTATAACTAGGGTTGCTAAATTAAAGTCTCATAAGTCGTATTAATTATCATCACAACTAAATGTGACTCGAGTCATAGATAGAAATTAATTGTTACACTTGTAGATAGAACCAAAAATGTTAAATGTAAGGTATATTTTCAAAAAGTGCCAAAAATAATAACGAAATTAGATGAATAGAATACAATTATTAACTAAATAATATTATAAATTTAAAAATATAAAAATTGAATAATCGCCAGAAATGCTGTTTTAATCAAAAGTATTGTCATCGTCACGCATTATACAAAAAAGTAATTAATATTTAATACTCACGGCTTTGCTAATGCTCTATCGAAAACTTTCTCAAGACGGAACTCACTGGTCCGAGATGTATGTTTGCCGAGACTTATCAAAACATGAAGCAATGCTACGATAAAAAAATATACGTCGTATCAGAAAGAATACTATCAGTTATTAAAAGTTTACTAAAAAATTATCCCAGTAGTCTAACTGCCGCTGGTAATATAATAAACTACTCATTAGAAACCATAAACCCAGTTAGTCACTCGAAAGAATAAACTTTATAAGATTCCATAGCTTGCAGTGATTCTTTAATGTTCTACGAGCTCGGAAATTATAAAATAGTTTAATGTTGAGCCATAATTTTAAGCAGTTTTTTCAAAACAGCTTTGAAAATCGTTAGGTAGTTCAAATTATTGTTTTGTTTATCAAGTATTATTAAAAAAAATGGAAACAATTTAAATAAATTGAAAGAAAAAACGGTGTTAATCTTACCTACAGAACAGTCAAGCGTAAACTGACCGATGAGTAAGATTGATCTCTTTTGGGGCTTTCATGACCTTGTGCTTCTTCAATCCCTACTCTTTACGTTTCGGAAGTTCTCCTTATTCGCGACAAACTACATTTCCAATTGTGGAATTTTTGAGAACAACTAATCATCACTTAGTAGTTGACATGAAAAGTTTTCTTTCACTTCATTTAAATTAAGTAGTAAAATGCTAAAATTTATTATGAACGTCTCGCTATTCAAAACTCCTTAAGTATTTCATCTTTGGTTCAATGGTGTATTGCAAAATATAGCGATAACTAAGAATATGGTTTCTCCCTGGATATCAAAAAATAATTCAATCAAATACGTATATTTTTATAATTATAATATCAAATAAATGGAAATATACATTTAAATTTTTAAACTACATTAAAAGAAATTAACTTTTTCAAGAAACTGTAGCTATTTATATTAGGTGTATTCATCTATTTATAGGGTAGTCGATAGAAAACTGCAGTACGAAATTAACATATGTTAATAAGCATTGAAGATATTATTTTGAATGACGTTTATAATGAAACTCTCATTGTCAGTGCGCCTGTATTCGTGAACCTTGATACTCGCATGTATATAGTAAAATGCTCGTACTCTTCTGTTGGAAAATATATACAACACGGCGCAGACCATATAAGTAGCTTCAACATTTTCAGCAGCTTAAAAGAATCTGAAATTAAATAGCCAATTTCACTAACAAATTCAAGTAAAATTTAATTTTTTCAAGTGCTGAATATTCAATTTTTCCCGATCTCAATTAATGCTTATTTTCTTCAAACTTTTATGTAGTAATGTAAAAAAAGTAGCAAACTTAAAATGTACTTACAAATCTTATGATTACCTTAATCACTCGGGTATCTCATCGCAATTGAGCTTGTGTATCCGACATTTCATGTATTTCATTTCCAAAAGTCTTGACGAATTAGGTCATTCCTCAGATAAATTGGTGATAATTGACACATGTAGGAAAAATCGAGTTCCAAACATACCAAAGTAGCATGCTGTTAAAAATCTTCGTGATTTGATTATTTATTTTGCTGTAATGATAAAAACTACATCGAACTGAGCACTATAAATGTCTCATCAATTTACTAAAAATTGCCTAACTATTTTACTAAAAAGATTAATATGCTGCGTAAGGAAAACGTTTGATCATATTCTTTTTATCTCGCAACTTTATATATGTTAAACGCTATCGATTCCTCTTAATATTTGTTAACATTGCACTCCCAATATTCCGTATTGAAAAAAAAAACGTCCATGTAAAATAATATGAACGGCCAACGGAAAAGGCGAAATTCAATTTGGAAATGGTATCGAATTTCGATACTTTTTCAATTGCACGAAGAGAACGTAGATGAGCAAATAAACGTTCGCATTGCAAATTCTACCAACGATCAGCTCGACGCGTCGATAGCGCATAGCGTGAATTATAATGACGATTCTCGTCGGCTGTGTGGGCGATGCTCTTTCGGCGATTTACACGGTATTGAGCACCGGGCGCGCGCGCGCTTTCCGCAACGCGCCAACGGTGTCGTTCCAACCGAGTAATTCCTCACGGTAGTTTAACGCGCGATCGTCGAAAATTAATCATAGCGCATGATAAAGTTTTACGCGCTGATGCTCCTTTATTTTCCGAACGGAAATCGCGATTTTATCCCTGCAAAGCGAGACATTTTTAACTTTTAATAATTAATTTAAAAAGAAAAATTATTTGTGAAGCCGGATTTTTATTTTTATTTTTTATTGACTGTTGAAAATAGTGAAATTTTATTTGAAAATAATTCGAGTATAAGCAACGTCCGAGAGGAATAGTTTTTTTTTCCTAAGAATTTAAAATTATTTGGTATAAGAGAAGTTACATCTTTACATTTTCATCCATGAATATTTTCAAAATACAGTAAGTTACATTAAACATCACTCGTCGCTCGCCAAAGTAAAAGCAATATCGACAGAAAAAAAAACAGAGTAAACCAAGCAAATAAACGACCGAGCGAAAAGAGAAACGTAAAGCAGCATCGCGCAACATTTGTGAAATGAACGAAACGATCGCGTCAAATCGAGGGGCTAACGACGACAGAAACGCGCTCGCGGATCAAAGGAAGAAGTATATACAGGGAGGGTGGAGGCGATGAGCTTCGTTAGATTCGACGAGTTCCGCGGCGTGCTACCCTCCGCAGCGCAGGAAGTTAATAATGGAAACGGGAAAGTCGCTTAGCCTTCTCGAATCGATCATTTAGCTGGGAAACGAGCGATCGATCTCTTTTCACTCGGGTTGCTGTGTGCTGTTGCGACGACTGTTAAGGAAGACCGATTAATAAGTTCAGTTACGCTTTTTTTTATCATCGACGTATTTTAGGAAGAGCTTGCATATTTCGAAAGGTACGATTGATATTATTTGAAGTGTTCTCTTATTTGATAATTCAAATTATTTATAAATATTCGATACAAGATATTTTTTTTTGTCAGTGAAATAGTTTGAACTTCGGGTAGAATAACTTTCCGTAGTAAAAATACCAAGCTAATAGATTTGCTGCTAATTACATTAGCAGTGTGCTTTCTCGAAGAACATTAAATTTTGAACATTATAAATAAATATTATTTATGAATATTTTTATCTAATTTTTATTGCTGAAAATGATAAAATAACGAAAAATTAGAAATATTAAAAATACAATAATTTTTTACAATTGGTCGTAACATTTGACCGGAAGTAAATTTTCAAACGTATGATATCTCATTTTGGAGCTCTCGCTTTAGCCTTTAAAATGAGCTGACACACGATGAATTTGACGATTTTTACTCCGAGTTATCGCATTTTGAAACAAACTTCTTTT
>JAWWMK010012483.1:0-23135 GCA_035047105.1 Galeopsomyia nigrocyanea
TTTTGCGAGCAATATTTTTTAAATTTCCAGAAACTTTGTATGCCACAATATTTTACATTTTTAGTAAAAGAAATATCCTAAGTAGTTATATTTGAGATATTTTATAAATATTTATAAATGTCTAAAATAATTTATATAAAAATATTATAAAATAAATTATATAAAATAATATTTTATAAATCGGTCAAAAAAAGTAATGTCCCGAAAAAAAGTAAAATGTTTTATAGTGTGTATCGATTTTTTTATTCCGACGGCTACGAGTGTCATTGCCGTGCGATCATCGTGCTATCGAGGATTTCGGATATATATATTCCAAAGTGGAGGATAAGCGTTTCGCGTGCATACTATACTGTGCCTCTGATTGATCCGACTGCGCACGAGGTGAGCCAAGTGGATAAGAGATTGCCATGAGCACGAGTCGTTCCGGATGAGCTTTTCATATTTGAAATTTCCTTTCATTTCTAATATTCGTGAATTATGTTGGAGCTATTCCAGAGTATTACGATATAAGAATAAGGATAAAAGAGTATGATCCTTATTACATTTATTTCAGTCTAAAAGGGCGCTTCAGTTAAAAAAGCATTCAACTTTCGATTCGATTTTCATCCTCTGTTCAATCTACGTTGAAATGACGTGAAACAAATTTTTTCAAAAGTGTTCTTTTGAAAACGAATATTTTCAAGTTTTATTCATTTTCCGGGGGGTAGCTGTCGATAACATCGTCGAGGAATAAATTGCTCCATAGCAGAATGTCAAACATGAATTTCATCGTACGCTCGCGTGAGCGTTAAAAAATTGCAATGTTTTCCACGGAAACTAGAAAATTGCCAGCTCGAAACTATTTGACGAATGCCCAGCAAAGATCTGCAATTTCTATCGACAAGCGTAGAAATATCACATTTCAGCTTGGATTCCCGATCGCGCGCGCGAAAAAAAAAATAAAAGAGAAAAGGGATCGAGAGAAAAAAAATGAAGCTCATGACGTCGCGAAAGGGAGCGAGTCGAAAAAAAAAATGTCTATCGCAGCAGAAAAATCGTTCGGGCATCGATCCCTCGCTCGACGAACAAACGAGGCCACTTTGTCGTCATACCTATATACTTCTCTCCCTCTTGCCGTGTTCGAATTTCCGCGCGCGAATCTGTCAAAACAATCATTTTCTTTTTCTTTTTCCATATATATAAAGACACATACACACATATACAGAGATATTACGTGCGAGCAGCAGAGTCTACATACGCCTTCAAGACACGCGAGATCAGATAAAAGCCATTCTTTCCGGGAGTAAGTGATTTCCTCGTGGCCGCTTGGCGAGATTTAATTGCGTGGTTTGCCTGAGGATTAATGGCCGCGCGCGCGAACGCGCTTCTCTCGTGCACACATACACACTCGTTAAAAAAAAGAAAGAAAGAAAGAAAGAAAGTGCAGTGGCGCGTTATTGACTACGTCGGACAATGCGCGTGAAGAGGGTTGCATGACGCTGATCGAGAGTTGTACACTGTGTGTGTGTTTTTTTTTTCCATTTCTGCCATCGCTTATGACTGAGGGTTTAAGTGAACAATACTGACTGTTTTTGATTGTCCGCGCGCAAAAGCCAACTGCGTTGTTTGTTTGTGTATACATATATATTCGCGCGCGTTTGCTTTTGCCGCGGGAGCATGATTTTTTTTTGTTCCTTTGTGGCTTGCCTTTTTTTTTTCTCGTGTTGAACAATCGATAAAACCTGCAGCCCTGGTATAAGTATATAATACAGTCAATAATACACGTTCTCTATTTCTACACGAAATCACATATGCTCGCACTCTTCTCTCTCTCTCTCTCTCTCTCTCTCTCTCTCTCTCTCTCTCTCTCTCTCTCTCTCTCTGCAGGGGGATGTATAGCCGCACCATGAGTTTCTTGATAGAAAAATGGTAGGTTGCGCAAGCATACATCATTGCATAAAAAATTCAATGATCAAGCTCGTAAGAGTTCATGAACGCGCGCCTTGCTCTCTTCCCCTTCTCTATCTCTCCCTCTCTTTCGAGGATCAACTATGCATGAATATGTGCGTTTCGCGCGAATACCTTTAGAGGGAGACGCGTCCAATAAAGCGGCATATCCGAAAAGTCCAAGGGTTCGAGACAGGCCATATTGAACGAGATAGGAAATTTAGCATTCCTTTGGGACATTCTTCGTTAGTTTTTCAAGCTTTCTTTCCCCTTTTTTTCCATCGCGAGATAACTTCGTAATTTATCCAGATGGAAGATTTTCTTTTACGTAAAATGAGATTTTTTTTATTTCAGACGTACCTTCTTTCTCATTTCTAGATGAGTTTGAATTTGAAAAGCTTTAAAGGTAAGAATGTTTCTCGCTAAATTTAGACGTTTTACCGACCTCATCTTTGTCAGAGAGATGGCTTTGAGATGACGATCAAGTTAAATTTTTTATGTATAATGCTACGTGACGTTTTGAGAACGGATGCGCGCGCGCGAGATCCTTCTTTTAAATTCAGCTTGTAGTTGTAATAACGAGAACTCGTTTCTTAAAATCGCTTCCGAATGACACATATTTAATTAACATAATAACAGACGTTCCCTCGTGAATTCAAATGAAGTACTATTTGAAGATAAAGGCAGAAAACAATGCGTGATGTAATATCAATTAGCGAGCCAATTGTTTTATTGCCTCGTTCATTTCAATTTCAGCAGTCAAATTCACGAGCTCCACCGAGGCAATCAAATTTATATCACTCGCTCTCTCCTGGTATAAATCCTCGACGAGAAAAAGAAGAAAAAAAAATACAGCGCGAGACGACGACGACGACGAGAGTTTCCCACAATAAAAGCTATCGAAAGCAATCCCGAGTACGAGAAGTAAAGGCACAAGCAACGCCATTTAACAACAGGCATTAACATCCATTAGCGTGTAGCCTAACACGGCTCTAATTCTCATTCAACGAGCTTTCAAAATACACAGTCCCTAATAAACTGGCGCGACGTCGTCGCGGCATATTAATTTCTCTCTCTCTCTCTCTCTCTCTCTCTCTCTCTCTCTCTCTCTCAAGATAGCTTGCGCGAATAAAAAAAAAAGAAAAATTGCGCACTACCCGCGCAAATTTCACTCGTAAATAAAAGTAAAAAATTATACGTGTAGGTATATACAGGAGGGGACGAAGTCTCTCGCCAGATAGACACATATAGCTGTCGTTTTATACATTCATTTGAAAAAAAAGAGAGCTTTTTTTCCAAGCTCAAGCTTTCTCTCTTATTGAATTCCGCGCGGCGACGGAAGCAGACGCTGAAAACTTTTCTCGTGAATATGCGGATACGACAGAGCACTCCCTCGTTTATTCTTAACTCTTCGGCGGCTTTCTTCTTCTCTCTCTCTCTTTCTCTGTCTCTCGATCTCTCCCACTCAGCGTTCTTTCTTTGAGAGAGGAAGTGCGAGCGAGTTACCGCAAAGAAACATGCCGCGCCAGCGGCTACATTATTGCACTTTTTATATTTTTAATTTGATGTAACGCAAATTTCAACTTTGTTTGTATATTTACCTTGCTCTCGTCTCGCATCGAGGGACTAATAATAATAATAATTTCCAATCGAAACTCTGTTTAATTATTCCATTATTGTTTTGTCTCTCGCCAACTGTGCGGTTTACGCGCGAATACCAGTGGCTAACAATTAATTATAATATTTGATAACGTTTATAGGTGGCACATGGTGTGACCTCATTATCGACGGCGAGAGCACGGCTTTGTGATTACCCACGGGAATTAGTTATCAACGAGCAGCAGCAGCAGCAGCCCGCATAGCAAATTCCTGCTCTAATATTAATTGCGGTCACGTATAATCATCCATCGGAAGAATATTTCATTCATATTGATGTGATTTCCTTTTAAAAAAAATACTATTTGATTTTTCGATGTAGGTGCAAAATACGTGAATACGGCGGAAAAAAAGGATGTTTAAACGAGCTGTGTCAATATCATTCATTCGCTCGCGCAGTTCAAACATGATCAAAAACGTAATAAACGAGACGGCAGGGAGGGAGAGAACGCGTCTGTTTTAAAAGTCATTAGCAAAAATTAGCGCGGTAGCAGCCGCAGCGATAAATCGTCGAAAAAATGAAAACCAGTCAAGTCGGCCGTGCGCAAACGTTAACATTTATTAGCATCGGGTATATACCTCGATGAGAACTCTCAACGCCGCGCCGAAGCTCAAAAGCACTTCACGTCAGTCCAATGTATTAAAAGCGTAAGTATAGCGTCAATGAGCAGCTTGCTAAGTGTATACCTTCGAGCATTCGGACGAGAATCGTACAACGAAAGGCTTTGAGAAACTTCGCAAGCTACGTCAAAGGGAATTTCTTCTTTCTCTCTCTCTCTCTCTCTCTCTCTCTCTCTCCGCAAAAGGTTGAGATGTTTGCACGCGGAACGTCTCGTGTGTTTGATTTGTACGCCGCGCTCGCATGAGAAAATATTATAGTTGAAAAATTTGATTTGTAGGCATTGTTGAAAATCTCGTGCACCGTTAACTCGCGCTCGCGCGCACACGCACATTCTCGAGCAATTTACACATAATCGTCAGTCGTTTTATCCTCTCTCTCTTTCGCTCTTTCGCTCTTTCTCGCGCGCGCAAACAACCGGCCATAAAGCTTATATACCGCAGACGATCTCCCGCGCGAAAAATCGTATGCACACATTCTCCCGCTTAAGAGAGCGAGCGAGTTGAGAGGTACCGTAAGACGAAATCACCTCTAATCTCGTTCGCGCGTGCAGCTCACCATTGTTATATTATATATAGAAAGACTCGCTCGTGTGCGGCCGACGGTATATATATGTATATACACGTTGGCGCCAACTCGAGACTTTTTGACTTCGTCGATAATTTCGGTCCTTTTCTTGTGTCGGCCCGTCGGCGTATGAACTAAAGATCGCATGGGAAGTCTTTTTTGGGCTTTTCCGACTCTCGGCCGCGCGCCGGCGGCTGTAATTATCGATGCCGACGTTGCCGCCTTTTACCTATGTAATCTATGGCTTCGGGCGTGGGATGCTAGTTTGTCTTCTTTTCAAAGACATTCAATTTGTTCGGACGAGATTCTTATTTTTTTTTTCATGTGAGACTTTTTCTTATCGGTTTAACGCGCTTCCGTTCTTTTTTTTTCTTTATTTTTATTGGTTTTGTGTGCTTTACATAATTATTTTCCAAAGATGAATTGATATAACTCTATTTGCTGCAACGAATGAACCATCGAAACGACTCATTACTTGATTTTAATTAATTTTTCGGTCTAATTGGACATTAACAAAACGGAACAATGTAATAAAAAATACATTTCTATGGAACGATAAAAATTAGTTCGCACAATTAAATACCACAAAAAAAATGTTGGAAAACTCCCGCGGAGAGCAGTCGCAATTACAGCAGCATTTCGAAAGCTAATATCCTCGTAGATTTTCCCGGCTGAGTTTTTTAAACGCTGCCGCGCCGCGCCGCACTGTAATTTGGGCCACGATGGTGGCGGGTGGCGGCGACGGTGTTCGCTGCAACCCGATAATTTTATAACTAAATTGAAAAGCGACAGGCGCGACGAATCGACGCTGTGGCGCCTCTCTCTCTCTCTTCTCTCTCCACGTCGACAATAGACGACGGCAGCTTCGACGCTGATCGCTAATTGGATTATAGCCGAAGATGAGCGCGCCTCTTCTCTCTATTAACGATCGCATTAATAAATTTCCAGCTAAGTGGCGTCGTGTTTCCCCTTCATCTCAGCCGCGTCTCCGCGGCCACTAGAGAATTACGAAATAATTGATTTTCGATGCGCGCGGTGAAGCGACCGACAAGGACATTGTTTTTTCTGATACCGTTTGGGTTTTATTTTGGTGTCGATCGACACAAAAAGAAAATCTTCAATGACTCGGCTGCCTCTTATTAAAAAATATATTACACGCGAGATATTAAAATACACACTACACACACCTCGATTATCTCGCAGCACGCACGCGTCTATTAAATACACTCTGGAGAATCAACGCGTGCATATAAAGCTCTCATAAAATTTTCATGGCTCTATACACGCGCTGCTATAACGCTATTTTGTAATCGACGCAACAGTAAATAATTAAAAGTACGCTGTACTTTGTTATATAGAACTTCACGGGCATAATTGAGTTGCTGCGCGCTCAAACGCTAACGAGCGAGTCGCGAAAAATTGTGCCTAAAGGATTTTTCGTCCGCATCGTTATCGTCGGATTTTCGGTGTGCCTATATACGTTTATACGATGCGCTCGTTTATTTTCTTACCCGAGGAGTTTCATAACCACGGGTTATATCAGATTTTCAAGATGTTACTTTTTTAATGAGCAGTTAGATTGAAGTAGAGCTCTTGATAAAATAATGGATGCGAATATTTACCGCAGAAGCAGATCATTTTTGTAATACTAACTCGCCATGCTTTCAAAAAAAAAAAAAAATTAATTTTCAACGGTTTTGTTTGATGAAAAAATTCCATTTTCGTTCAATAAACGAAAATAAAAATTTGGAATACAAAAAATTCCAATACGTCATTTTTCATTCATTATACCGCATGGAAAATTTGAAAATAAAAAGTTCTATTTTCGAATAAATTTTCGAGAACAGCCCCGTTGACGACACAAGGACCATTCAGTTTACCGAATAATTGAATTCACCCTCTGAAAATTCCACGTGAGTGTAATGCCTTTTCGTTCGTTTCCATCACGAGTGAATATGAATCGAACTCTTTTTCGATTGCAAATGAAAAAAAAAAGAAGCGAAACGTGACTTTGCAAAATTAATTGAACTCTCCCACAGCCAGAGAAATATTAAACCACGGATAAACATCCTGATAGATTACAAAATTATTGCTTTCGACGCGAGAAAACATAGCAACGCGCCAGAAAGAAAAAGTGAAGCGAGAAGATGCGCGCAAAACGAAACAGCAGAACGCAAAAAGAAAGAGAGAACTGTGCAACAGCCCTCGCTGCTGGTAAAGTCGTCGAAAGTCAATAACTATAATTCACCTCGTTCCTCGTGGCTTTGCGTTCGCGCCTCTTTTTTCCAAAGAAATCACTGATTAAAAGCTCTCTGCCTCCCCGTTTCTTTTTTCAACTAGCCGATGGCCGTTAATCACAAATACGCTTACTCTTCGACCACGAGAGAGAGAGATAAAAAAAAAAGAACGTACTTGCGAGAAGATAAATGCAGGGTTACGACAATAGTCCAAACAATTCAGCTTCGCTAATCCTCTCGCTGAATACATTCAGCTAATCCAGAGAAAGAGAGAGAGAAGAGCGAAAATCGCTGCGCTAATTCGGACCGGCCAACTGTCTAATTCTCCTAGGCTGGCGCTAAGGATTAAGCTTGCGCGAGGATTTGTCGCGAGCGGCCTTTGGCATTTGCATATGTCACGGAATTTCATTAATTGCGCGAGCGCCGGGGCAAGGATTATGAAGAGAGAGAGAGAGAGAGGCAGTGTGCACTAACGTGCAAGCCCTTCGACGCCTGTTTATGTACGTGAAGCTTTAAGCCTATGAACTCGGGTGACAAGCCCGCGTATGCATGTACGTATGTGTGTGTGTTTATTCACTCGCGTGCTTTTTTTTTTAGGGGAGAGAAGATTGGCCCTCTTTGCGCGCTTTGAGTGCTTAGTGGGTTTGCATTTGACCGCTTTCCCGCTCGGTAATTGCGGGGAAAATGAGGGAGGAAAAAAAAAGCTCTCTTCGCTTTCTCTCTGTAACCGTCGTCGAGTGGCTTTTTAATTCTGAACGACTTTTCAAGTTGATATTCTTCATTTGAAGAGAGAGAGAGAGAGAGAGAGAGAGAGAGAGAGAGAGAAGAAGGATGAATATTTATCCATTGATAAAGCAACGAAATGCAAACGAAATGCCATTTTCAATGAAACTCCATCCTAGAAATTTTAAGGATAATAGAACTTTGAATAGTATACCTTTGCAACGGGAAGGAAATTTGAAGTCTCGCGAGTGAAGATGGCTTATACGAGCTTCCAACTTATAATTAGTTGCGAAAGAATCATAAAATACGCAGACAATATCTTTATTATCAGCCTTAATAAGTTTTTTTATAATAAAGCCGTCAAAGCTCACGACTATATACCATAGCCTAATTATTATTATTCTTACAATAATTACGGTTAAAGGCTCACGCGCGGCCGCGCGCAAAACTCAACTCGACGCAGCTGTTATTTTAGCTTATAACGAAGTAGCGGCGTTGACGGCGCGGCGGCAGCGTATAGCAAGGAGCTGTTTAGCGAAATTTCGTCGGAAACTTTATAATCTTTTAAAACAAGCTCAATTAAGTCTCTGTTTTCTTTTGCCGCGCGGCGCGTTCGCTCGCACACACGATATAAAGTTCGAGAGTGGAAGAGGGAAATATTACGGCCGCCGCGCGGCGTATATATACTTATTAAGAAAATGTTTGCGCTGTAACAAGCGGAAGTACTTCCCTTCCTCCCTTCCTCCCGCATCTTTCCGATATGTAACTTTTCGTACAGCGTAGAACTTAATGCAGTCACGCGAGAAGCCCACGAGATTCGGAAGTTGCGTGGAGCAGCACTGTAGCAGGCTAAATTATTGTTTCGCCTTACCCTCCTCCCTCCCGACTCCCAAGCCGCAGCTCGCTACTCTTTAGCTTATGCAAAGTGTAATATTGCTTTTGCAAAACTTTACAATTTCCAACGCCCAACTTGAGAGACTCGCTGCGAGAGAGAGAGCTTTGCGCACGCGTTCTTCCTGCGTTGCGTAATATTTAATAAGAGATATAATATATACGTACACTCGAGTTGTATGTACTTTAATACTTCTTCGAGTTTACTGCTCGCGAGAATTTTTGATTGATATACTCTCGTAAAGCGTTTGTGTTTTGATTTTCTTTGTTCTCTATACATATAGTCTCGCATATAGTTTGTCTTTTTGCTTATCGAATTCATTAAGGGGAAGAAGGAGGTCTACATATAGAATACATAGTTACCGACACTTTTGAATTATTTATTCAATTTTGAACTTTTTGCAAACATCTGTATCATCAACCATTCCTTAAACATTTTCGAATGGTGGATGATACAGACATTTGCAAAAAGTTCAAAATTAATTAAATAAAACTGAATATTCAAAGTAGATTTCTGTAACTGGGAAGTCTCGAAATATGTCAATGTTCAATCTTGATCACCTCGCTTCTGAGTAAAATATATTCGAAAAGTACGGTTACGATCTTTTTTTTTGCGCTCTAAATGAAAAAATCGAGAGACACGGTAAACTCAAAACAAGTTTAATCGCATTGATCATTCGAGACAAATCTCTTTCAATATCTCCATTAGTCAAGAAACGAATTGTCTGGGAGATTATGGGAATAATCTCGCGCGCAAGATTGATTTGAATGATCGCTCTTAGCTCCTTGTAAACTAATTTCATTAGATATTCTCGAGGATGAAGAAGAGAAAAAAAAATACGAACATCTGTTTCTACATTATGATTGAATCGATTCACGAGAGACGTTTCATTAGAAAAAAAAACAAAGATGAAGTTTGATTTATCGCGTCAAAGATGAGATTTGAACGTCACGAATTGTAAAAGTCTCATCGGGGAAAAAAAGAAGAATTTTATGAATTAATTTTTTTTTCCCCTTTATGTAATGAAAATTCCCTTTCGACGCGCAATAACTCAGGCGTCGGTGAAAAGACCTCGCAAGCTGAAAAACTCACACAATGATACATTCAGACTATAGTCGCAGGAAAAATTTCGCGAAGAATGTTTTAGAAACGTCAGTTTAGCGCAGGGAAAATAACTTCTCTCGAGTAACGAAAGCCAGTAGCAACACATACACACACGTATACGTAAACACGACAATTGCCATCAACGTCTCAATTAAAAAATGCCAAGCACACGGTACAGCAATAGCCAGCAGTCATGAATCAAGTTTCTCATGCGCGCGAACGGCATGATGATAATCATCAAATACGCGCGCGCGTATGCGCGAGACAATAAATTTTCGTCACGCATATAAAAAATTCGAAACAAAGCGTGTCAAAGGCACAAACTACAAGGTGAAAAAAAATTTTTTTTTTAAATTCTTTTTCACCCAGATATTTGCATATTCAGATCTCTCGCGGCAATGTTGCCTCGTATAGAGGGCGCGAAATGTTTGAAATGACTCGTCTCAGGCCGTTTAACGAGAAATGCAAGGTGGCGAATTCCGCACGCTTATAAACACACAAAACAATGCGACGACGACGAGTGTTTTTCCCATACGAGGTGTGTGTGTGCTGCCCTGGGAGATAATGAATATAGAAAATGGCTCTAATAACGAGGTCTAACGCCATAAATCTTACCCTCCTATATACGCGCCTCTCTCTCTCTCTCTCTCTCTCTCTCTCTCTCTCTTGCAGAGCGCGGCTTTCGTGTAATCCAATTAGGAGTGAATCGGATCGCTTGAACTTGACATTGACGGCCGCGAGAACGAAGCAAAAGTGCGTGCGTGGAGCCAAGCACGAGACTCGAGAGAAGCAAGCAGAGAGAGAGAGAGAGAGAGAGAAAAAGGAGAATTAGAGGAAACAGGTCTTGACGCGAGAAGCAGCAGCAGCAGCTTCTCTCTCTCTCTCTTTCTCCTGCCTCCTCCTCGTCCTCGTCGTCTTCGTCGTCTATTGGAAAATTAATGCAATTAAAAAAGATTATTTACGAGCGTCGTTTGAGGAAATCATAAGCAATGCACATGAGCCTAACTGTATCTCGATAATTTATTAGATGCTCTCGCGATAGAGAGAATATACATACATTGCGTGTACTATATCCTGTATGTATATATTATTCTTGTAAAATGTATAACAGTATATTTATAATTGCTCGTATAGCGCGAAACGCGCGTGAGAGAGCAAAAGCTGCGGTGTATAGTATATATATATATACGACGACGCGACGAGCTGTCACTTGGCATCGGCGGCATTGGATTTCTCTCTCTCTCGTTCCAATCAATGCAAAATCGCCTCTAAATCTCGAAGAGAAGAAAGCAGCAGCAGCAGCAGTATAGCCTCCTCCAATTTTCGAAGGGAGAGCGCGCAAACAAGAAGAACAGGAGCGAATTGAAAGGGAGATCGGCGGCTTAAGCGAGCGAAGGCCGTAGACGTCATTCCAGGGCGTTTTTCGCGATAAAGAAAAGGCTAGCAGCAGCGGCAGCAACGTTCCGCTTGTCCCTCGGCCAGCAGCACACGCGTCAAGCTTAATCGATGTGCACGTGTTGCGCGCTGCACCGAGAAAGCGGCTTCTTGTTCCCTTCTTCTCTCTTCTTGGCTCTGCTCACTGCTGCTGCTGCTGCTGCTTCTTCTTCTTCTTCCTCGACTAACTATTTCATCGGCAAGCCGATTTCGTCCCGCGACCAATAGCCTTTTACTTTTGTTTCCAATGCCGACGTAACGCGTAATGGAGGCAACGCAAAAAAAAAGAAGTTTCATGTTGCTTCTTCTTGTTCTTTTTTTTTTGTGTGTGCTGATGCTTCTGCTGTTGTTGTTGTACGGAGAGACGATTCAAGCCTTATGAAGAGCGAATTAAGGCTTGAAATTCGATGTTTTTGCGCGACCAACCGAGCAAGACAGAGAGAGAGAGAGAACGATGAGCTAGGCTGTTTTCTGTCGGAGCGTGGAATTTTTTTTGCACGCGGTGCATTATGCCATAGAGAAATGATTTTTAGGCGCGAGCTCTGCTGAATGGAATTACACGTTGCTTCCGAGGAATTATTAATAAAGGAATTTCAATCGTTTATATAAAAAAATAATAATAATAAATCAATTTTTCAGTATTACAGCATGTTGTATTTTCACGTCGTTAATTCACAAGCGCGGAAGCGTCATATCAGCACTACACACGCACACACAATGCGCTCTCATAATCAGCCAGCCATATATCAAAATCAATTAGCGCGTTCGGCAGTAAACAATTAAATTCATAGTCGGCAATTATCCACGCACTTTTAGCACACACATACCCACACACACACACACGCGAGTGAGTGAGATGATTTACGTGTAGACGACGACAACGACGAGGTGTATATAGCGCGGCGCGATGATTTACTGCGCTGATCGTCGCGCGCACGCGAGAACGCGTATCTTTTTACGAGCTTGTATAAATATGCGAACGCGAATAATTAAATAGTTTTTTTTTCACAGTCGATTGATCGATAAAAACAAATTTTTTTTACACGACTTTAATAAAAATTAATTTGATAAATATAGCGCAATTTACCGATAAAAACACGGTTTAAAAAAAAAATTCCCTTCGCTAATAAAGTGGGAGGATGAGGTTGGGTTAATTGATGCTCGCGAGAGACGAAAATTAATTAACGTTGGGAGGATCACTCAATTAAAAATCGACCCAGATTCTGGCGGAGCTAAACAATCGCAGAGGGACGTAGCGCCTCGTGCGCTAATTACAGCAATGAGATTACTTAAATGCGCGCGCGCGAGCCTCCTTGACCAAGAGGCAGCGCAGTAGCGTTTCTGGTGCATGTTTAATGCGCCGTCGCGCAGAAGAAACAAAAAAAAAGAGGTCAAAACGCGGAAAGAGAACTTGTTTTCCAGTAATAATTTACACGAGTGAAGCTAATGCGAGCGAAGCTTTCTCAATTATTGAAGAAAAATCCGTTGATTAACCCCCGCGATGGAAATTTAATTACTTTCGACGAGGACGACCTACATCGAGTAAATTAAGAATAAAACAAACAAACAATAAAGTGCAAGTTGAGTTTTCTCTTTCTCTCGTCGCGTAATATGCATGCTCACGCGTGACGTCTTGATAGGAAAGTGTGATAAGATGTGTATGTGCTGCGAGGAGGCAAGCGGGAGCTAGCAACGATAAGTCATCCACGGGTTTGCAACGACCTCCCGCGGACGTTTATCTTTCGGGGGCCGCCGCACGTGACCGCAAAAAGTTTCTCTCTCCTTCTCTCTCTCTCTCTCTCTCTCTTTCGCTCAGCACAATTTGAGAGGAGATAGGCGCTGCTGATATAGAAGCCTCTCTCTCTGGATATGTTGCTGCTGCATGGGAATCGCAGGTTGCACATGCTATGATACACGTGTATACTATGTGTATATACACGACGCTGCTCACTGCAGCAGCAGGCTACTTAAAATTGTTCTCGCAAGCGCGTTTTAGAGACGCGAATTATGAGCTGGTGCACATGCAGTTTTTGCTGAAAACGAGCGCGCGATCGTCAAGATTCTTTTTTTTTTTTAGAATTTAAATTGCCGACTGAGTGGGGCACGACTCTCGGCGCTGTTTTGAATATTAAGTTTATTTGGTTTCGCAGTAGTGCAGCTAGAAGCTTTTTACTTGGGAAAATGAGGATATATTTTTTAAAAACATCTTGTAACTTTGAAAAAGATTTCTCGAGTACATCTTCAACTTTGAGTACCGGTGAAAGAGAAGGAAAGCTCCATTTTTTCCGTATACTTTTATTAATGTAGATGAAATAAACTTCCGTTTCATAGTGTACACACTTTTCAAACTTTGTTTTTACATTAGCAACTTCATCTTGCAATCTTGAAATTTAAAAAGATCTCTGGTTCACGATTCTAAATAAAAAAAAAGAAGAAGAAAGAGACAAGCAATTTAATTAACAGATAAAACAGTCAATAAAATTATAAACTTGCCATTAGCGCAGTCAGTTACAATGATGTAAGTGCGAGGAAGCTTTAGTCGAGGTGATAATTCAGTCTCGTTAGAGAAGCGCCGAAATCTTCGCGCGCATCTCGCCTTTCTCGCGGCAGATAAATCTGTTTTCGGCTGCTATATAAGAAACCACGTCGCGACCTCTGCTGCTAGCTTCGAATGAATGGTTGGCTTTCTCTGTGTGACTCGTGATGCGAAACCGAAGCCATAAAAAAAAAACAGACAAATTGCTCAATTACGTCTATGATGTACGAGTGCGTTAATTAAACGTCCTCTCACACACACACATATACACACGTTGATTAAATTAATTAATTGAGACATCCGTCATTTCATCGTCAACTTTTCCTTTTTTTTTCTCGTCTGTCGGCATATATACACGTCTTTCTGCTGAATCAGGTGATAACGGGTTGTGTGTACGCTCGCGGTTATTAACGTTATGTATTACAAAATACACAGGCCGCGCGCAACTTGGCCTGTAGTTTGATTTATCGGCATTGTAACTGTACAATAGCCCGTGTGGAGGTTTTTTTTGCTTTGTCGTTCGATATACACGACGACGTATGACTGACTTTTACGAACGGTTTTAAATCTTTGGAAATATGTAAAAAAAAAATTTAAGTTTGAGTCCAGCGATATACATACGACAGCAGGATTTCCCCTAAAAACCACCGAAAGAAACATACACACAGGTACAGGATGCCGGAACTCGTTACATGCACTTAAAAAACCAAACTCGACTCGAAGGTTCTCAAAACGGATGCGAGATCCTTGAACAAGCCACACACACAGACACACACACCTGTGCTTGCTGTTATGCGAGAGAGAAAGAGCTGATATTATCGCGGCTCGTTAAAACTTTTAGGAATGGCACTAAAATCTAGCAACGTTTCGAGCCGCACATAGAGAGCTCTTTTCGGTTTCCGTTAATTCTTCCCTTCCTTCTTCGGGGTTCCCGCGCGACTTTATCTTTAGCCGCGGCGTTAACATCGAGAGACGACGACGTTTAACTATCGGCGTTAAATTACTCGTGCGCGCACTCGTATTTGTCCATCGCGCGGAAATTCGTCGTCGTCGTCGATAAAACAAAATAGATTTTGAATATAATCTCTTCAGCATTGACGAGGACGATAAATTTTCCAAGCTAACTGTTTTTCGCGAAATAGTGATGTTTCTCTCTCTCTATCTCTTTTTTAAAAAGCAAATCGAAATGCGAGAGAGGTGGGGACCGTTTTGATAAGTACTTCGTTAAGGGATTACTTCTCGCTATGAAAAAGCCCACGCGAAAGCTGGCCGACAGTTAATGAGCATAAAACTTGGATATTTAACGTAAAATTTATGAACTCTTTAGACTTTCTTCTTCGCAGCTTCGGCGGTGCAAGCAAGCAAACCGAGGCTCGAGGGCAATACAAAGTTTGTCAGCGAGAGAACGTGTTAATTACGCGTCTTTATAATCCAACCTCTACAGTTATATTCTCTATTTTTTTCCGTATAAATACACCTCGCTGCATATTGCGATCGTAAAACGACAAGAGATTAGCGCTCGATTTACGCGTAACATTAAAACGAATTCCTATACCTACTCCTTCTTCTCTCTCACTTTGTTTATTTTCGCGCATTAGCGGCAAATTAATTTTCGCTTCGATGCAGCGCGCGCGCGCAACCAACAATGAACGACGAAGTATATAGTGTTTATAATACGACGACAACGAGACAATGAGCTCTGAAAAAAAAAGAGAGAAAAAAAAATTGACAGAGAGGGGTCTCTCGCTCAAAGAGCGGCTACTGGCATTAAGTACAAAGGTGGGTGCTCGAGGCTCTTTTTTTTTTCTCCGCGCGGCACTCTCTCTGTGTGTTTCATGGGACCGACAAGAGAGAGAGAGAGAGAGAGAGAGAGAGAGAGAGAGAAGTCCACGGGAATGTATGCAAACATTGCCGCTTGTGTGTTTGGAGCCTGATATAATGGAGCGGCTCGCTCGCGTGCATATGTGATTATGTAGCTATACGGGGGTTTGTTGTGACAAATCAAAATGTGAAGCTTGATTTATGTACAATGAGCTTGATTTATTGAGAATTCAAAAGCTTTTTTCGGCCACTCGGATCATAATGGAGTTTTGCACTCTTCTCTCGTTCTGTTGTACATCTGAATGACTAGATTATTTGCATAATTATGCTGCTGCGGATTAACCGATCACTTTAACTCTGCGCTGAGATAAACAAATCATTTGTTCATGCTCGATATTATACACTCTTCATTTTAATAATTGCAATTCATTCGTATACATCGTTTTGTTCAATTTTTCAATTAATACATGCATGGTTGTTCGTCATCTTCATGCTATAAATTTGCAACACAAATATCGCTTTTGCAGAACACGCAGCGCATAGAGAAGACTCCAGCTGCGCCGAGAACAAATTCCCAACAAGCTCAGTGTCTACTCCTTGGCACGTGTACACATGTATGCAGCAGTCCGAAAAACATACACACACACATCGCAAAGGTAAAACGTTGCAACAGCAGCAGCTCGTCAAGCAAGCTACCGGAATCTTTATTAGTGTCAAGAGGCCTTGGTTTATAATACAATATGGGGACCAGTCCTCCTCCTCCTTTTCCTCCCTCTTCACGTCGCAGCTTTGAGAAATGCAAGCGACCAACTAGACCGACAAAACGCGCGACATCTGCAAAACTCTCACCGCAGGTTAATAATTGCCGGCCATTGTATGCTCGACGTATCGCAATAATCTGCCGTCGCTGCTGCCTATATACTTTTTTTTTTCTTTTCGTTGCCGCACACCACGATGGGCGCGAGCGATTTTGTACCACTACGGGGAATTGAATTTGCCTATACGTTATATGGGAGTCGTTGTTTTCTTCTTCTTTTTATTTTTTTTTCGCGTTATCGCGCTAATGAAATGCAAGCTGTTCCGCGCGCAAAGGATATTACGAGGCAGAAATCGTGTCTATCGCGCATCTCTCTCTTTTTGTGGCGTAAAAATGCCTGTGGCTCTTTTTTTTTTTCTTCTCTTAATTCCATATACGCGCGAGACGTTTGCCATGGGAAAGTGGGTGCTAATGATTCGAATTATGAATTATTAAAATCATACAAGGAATATATATAGTGTTGCGCATGGGATGATACAGTGCGAAGTCAATTTTAAATTACAACTTTTCGCGCGCGCGCAAAAACAGCGCAGATAACGAACAAACAAACGTTTATATAAAAATAACAGACTTGCGGAGATAAAAGCTTGCTTACGGCGGGCATAAATTACCGCGGCTTCGAGACACATCACATTACACGGAAAACAGTAAAAATAATGCAGGCGCACGCACATCAAAGCTCGCTCGCGTAAAATTCATAAATAATGCAAATAAAGGCGACGCGAAGGAGAGACAGAGAAAAAGAGAGGGGAAGTAATAAAAAAAATATATATGTACGCTTATATATACGTGTACGTTTCTCGGTATAGGTATGAAAATGGCCAATCTTAATTTCCATCAGCAAAGCGCGCGAGCTCGCGGTAAAACGAGAGCATGTAGCTTTTAGCGCTTCTGGAAAATCAGTCAGACGTTGTACAACAGTTGGCCAGCTTATACTACTACCACCCTCCCGCCGCTCGCCCTCGTGTCGAAGTTGGTCGAGCTGCTGCTAGTGCAGAAAGAAAACGACTTTCGCAAATTGCGTTACACTGCGCTCGCGAGCGCGAGAGAGAGCTCTGGATAAACTTTGGCAATAGCCCGCGCCCCGACGACGAGAGAGAGGGAGAGCGAACACGTGCGACCGTTTTCTATTTCGAGCGAGTAACTTTTCGACTTATCGACGAGTCGTTGCCACCGCCGCTGCTCTTGCTTGTACGTAGCTTGAGCTCGTTTTGTTTCCTCTCCTCCTCCTAGAACACTTTCACGCGCTGAATAGGTGAACCCCGCCAAATGAGATGATGTTTAGAAGTGTTGGCAATTTCCGAGCTACCACCGGCTAATTGGATCACCAGGACTTTCAAACCATCAGCGTTTAGTTGCAAGAGTGATAGTGTACGCAAAAATGTTAGCGAAAAATTTTTTCGAGTTTGCAAGTTTCAATTTTCGTCATTGTTCGCAAAGATTTTCGGTTCCCACCCCGATTGTTTCGGCAAAGTCCGACTGTATTTGAAAATAAACTCGAAAGTACAGAAATGTCATATCAGAAAGTATCGAAAGGTTATTTCGTTGAAAAAGAATAGAACCCCCATCCCTCATCGTTATGTATCTTGAAAAATCCAGCAAACTGTCAAACTTAAATTAGAAGCATTCACAAGCCTCCCGTACGATCCTTTAATACGACTGGAAAACTCTTCTAGGGGAGAAAATGTGTCTTCTCTCAAATGATACCAATCCAACACATATGTATCGATGGATCGATCGATCGGCCATGAGGCAATGCATCAAGGCGACTCTATATATATACAGGGATGACGTTCGGCGAAAAGTATGTCGAGCGTAGGAATGGAATCCGATCCATTCTCCATCGTCGTCCTCATAATCCGATCAGCAAAGAGCAGATTGAATCTTCCTTTGATAATCCGCGGGCGCGCAACCCTAAAAACCCACCCGGCAATCCGTAGTCAGTGACATACGTGCCTCTCTCTCTCTCTCTCTCTCTCTCTCTCTCTCTCTCGTCGAGAAGTTAAGACGATTAAGAAGGGAGGGAATCCCTTTTTCATTGTGCCCAAAGAGAGAGAGAGAAAAAAAGAGGACAAATCATCCTGTCGATCGAAAAATGAAAAGTCGCGACTTTGAGGAATGCTCTTTCTCATTCACACCCACCTGTGAATATATTAAAAGACTCTCACCTTGACCCTTTGGCTATACAACAGCAGAGTACGTAGCTCCATTCACGTAAGTTTTCGCTTAAAACACCACGCGTACTTTACTTCATATTTCATCCGGTCTGAGCGCGCACACACGACGGGCCTCGACACTATTCAATCTTCGCGCGGTGCGGCGCGTGGGTGCGCGAAGGAGGGTATTATAACCTTTACACGCACGCCCGCGGGGCGAGAAGAATTATGGCGCGCACTTTAAGACACACACACACACACGCGCGTACGTACACCGATAGATTCTTACGCGGATCAGGAAATGAGCTTTAGTATAATGAGATGTGACGCGAAAGAGCTTTTTATTGTGAGAAACGCTACCTTTTGTCTGTAGGCAAATTTTCATATGTACAATTATTCGATGAAACTGAAAGAAAAAACAATTGAATACGCACGTAAGATAACCTTCAATTTAAGAAGAGGAAATCACGATTCCCAAGCGCGTTATCAAATGACCGTGCCGTTGTGATTCGCTTAAGACTCCTCGAGTGAAAGACGAAGCACTAGACACACATTTTTAGCGTCTAAGGGGGCGCTCCGAGATAAGGCTTCGCCCCCCTCGTGATCGAGCACACCTAAGCGTCGCACGTGAGTGGAAAAAGACATGTAGAACAATTTGTACAGAAAGAGAGAGAGAGCCGCACCCCTCTCTCAAGACACGTGACGATGGCCGTCTACGTCGTCTTCTGGCTTGTAACAATTTCACGCGAAAGCGAGAACCAAGAAGAAAAGCAAAAAAACAAGAGAGACTGAGAGAGGGTGGGAAAGGTTGCTTTTTTTTCCATCCACGACAAGCAATTGATGACCTGTACAAGGTAGGTGATTAGAGTATGACGTTGTGGAATCAAAATTGATTGGCGTTGCGCGGCTTGGATATATATATATTTTTTTTCTTCCGTCTTAATTGAGTGATCGAGCGAGTAATTTGGGGAATTACAATTATCCCTAATGCAGGAAGTGTTGTGTTAGACAATACACATTCCTCTCACGATCTGTGGGAGAGACTGTGTACATTTTTGTGTGGTTTTTTTTTTTGCTTTGGTCTTACATATATTTTGTGTGCGTATATCTATTTATTGTATCGCATTCAATTCAAATGAGCGAAAACGGAGGTCGGTTGTAGGAAACAATAAAAAAAAAATGAAAGTGTTAAAATTTCGCGTGTCATAGTTTTAAACGCCCATCGCAGCTATTTTCGGAATATAATCATCCTGTCAGAATGTGTTTATCCTTCGAAAAACCTCCACGTAATAGACTGACTTTCTCTGATTTTTCGAGGCGAAAAAGAAAACAACAGTTTGAAGTAGTTTCTTCCTCGCAGCTGAAATAATCAACCACGGCACCACAAAGTGAACTCCGGCACGCATTTTAGCGGCGACATCTTCATTTTTCTCTTCAGCCCTTATATTCCACGCCAAATATAGAACTAACGCGCGCGCGCGCTCAAGGGCAGCCACATCTTGAGGGAATTTTCAATTTCCCCAAATTAAAACATGTAATTTCCCGCGTGATCGCCCCCCGCGTGACAAGACCCCAGAGAGATGTGTGTGTGTGTGTGTGCGCGCGCGCGTGAGAGTGCAAGAGGAGACACGACATCGTCGTCGTCGGCGACTCTGAAATTCCAAGAGCCTAATGACCTCCTTCCCGCATCAGCATCAGCAGCGTCGCGCCTAATCTGACGTGTGACGCGACGGATTCCTCAGGGGGCCGATTTTTACAAGCCATAGATATAAAGTTTCTTCGCTCGAAACATAATTGCACACAAAGCTATTTTTGCACAAAAAAAAAGGAAAAATTCATTATACTCACGGACAATTTACATTGGGCACTTAGGTGCGAGTATAGAGGCTCGCGCGATATTAAATCCAGAGAGACGCGCGGCGGAGTAAAGACAGTTACATACGACGTTGGACTGCCTCCGGGTAAGTTGTCGGGTTAAGAACGAGTAGTAGGCAGCTATCCGCCAAGCGTAATGGCTCGATTTATATTCAAAGTCGCGCGACTAATAGCCACACGATTTAACAGCTCCGATCATCTCTCTCGCTCTACCCGACCGAACGCGCACGCGCGCGACCAATAACAAACTTTCGCGACGATTTCTCACGCTCAACGGAGCTTCGAGCTTGCGATTTTTCACTTCGATGTATATAGTGACGAAAGAACGAATTGAGCAACCTGTAAGAGTTAAAACAATGGAAAAATAGTTCGTCAAGTGCGAGAAATATATGTTATGTTTGCAAACAGCAATGTGAAACACGTTTAATTAGACAGTTTATTAAAAGCACCTCGAAATACTTGGAATTCCAGTTTCGCGCCGACTGCAATACTACCGCAAAAAAAAAAAAAAGAAGAAGAAATAAACGGAGGCAAAACAGGCAAGAAAAACGATAAATTTCGCCGAGTGTGAACATTGTTTAACGTTTTCTCACGAAATAACCCGCGGCTTTGAGCTCTCTCGCGCGCGCGCACAGATCGTCGATTAGGCGCTTTATCGCGTTTTGGCAATCGCGATTCAGATAGAATACGCGCAACCCATAACGCGCGTTAATGAGGCCCATAGATCGACCACTCGGGCAAAACGCGCGCGCATAATGTATACTCGAAAACCAGTTTTTTTTCCCCCGAAATTTGCATCGCTGATACAGACATTAGCCTAAAACGCTTTTTTTCCCTTTTTTTATTTTATTGCCCGAGCTATACAACTTGAAATCGTGTGATATATTCAATCGGGCAGAAGCCTTACCGTTCGATTAAATTAAATCGGTTATTCGCCTCGAGCGTATTCTGTCATTTTTCTTAACGACCACAGTAGCGCGGCAGCAAACAAATTAGTGATGATCGGCAAGTAAAGAGCTTCTTCTTTTTTTTCTGTCTCTCTCTCTTCTTTAAACCGACGGGAAATTGAATGTCGTTTAGCGGAGTTTGGAGCTTAATGATTTCGTTGAATAAAAATTTTGCGCGGAGAGTCGACGTACCCAGGGAGTAATAACAGCTTCGCTCTTTATTCGCGAGGCGCGTTTTTTTATAAAAGAATCCCGCAAAGTATACGTTGCCGGGGCACAATTTTCATTTTGATTCCAGAATCGTAAAGCGACGACGACGACGACGATGACCCACTTTCCACGACGACGCGGACGCCGGGATAAAGATCATATTTAAATAGCTACTCGATAATGCATTTCTTGTATACTCGATACCGCAGTTAAAAACTTCTTCGCGGATACTGCATTCAGTACGAAAACGAAAGAAGGTAAGGAAGAGAAAAAAAAACAAACCACAAACGCAGGTAGCAGTCCATTAAAGTAAATGACACACAATAGCATCGCGCGCCGCGCTCGGCAATCCATCAAAATTAATACAGTCGAGGCGAGCGAAAAGCGAGAGGATAATTCCCGGAAACAATCGAGCGAAAACACTAGCGACGAGTTTGCGGCCAATTACGATTATAGAAAATCAAGCTTGTCCACTTGTTCGTGTTTTTTCTTCTCTCTCTCTCTCGCTCCGCCATGAGAGAAGAAGAAGAAGGCGCGGTACGCGGTGGCAATGTCACCGCATGACTTGCAGTCAGCCGCAGCTTCTTCCCTCTCTCAGTCACACAAACACACGCACGCACACACGCACTCACACAATGCTTATACCACCTGCGCCTTCTCTTCCCTTTTTCCGAAGGGCCATTCTTCGTCCGGCTTTTTTCGCACGCCATAAATCCACTTATACCTCGAGGATTACTGCGCGCCGTACGCACTTGTGTGTGTGTGTGTGTGTGCGTGTGTGTCTCTATATCATTGTATCGCACGCGAGTGCGGGATTTGCTCCGACTGTTTTTCCTCATTCCGACTTCTGGCCGTCGATTTTCTTCTTCTTCTTCTTCTCCCTTATATAACTTCCGCGTCGCGCCTTGAGAATCTTTGGCCATTGTCACTCTCAACGCCGCCTCATACTCTGTATACTCTATCCTATATGGGGAAAAGACGTATGTGTCCCTTTTTCTTTCTCTCCTTTATTTGCTTTGCCGTAAATGTCGCCTTCGTTGAGAGAGTCTCTAATATCGGTGTGAACAAATTTTACCTCGTGGGGGTGAGTGCGTTATAAATTTATGGCCTATTATCGTGGGAATCAAAGCAAACAACAACAAAAAATATATATATCGACAGACACATTTCGATGCGATACTTTGTATCTTTTTTTTTTCGTGAACAGTGAATGGCCGGAAAAAAGCTCTTAAAATGCTTTTAATACCTCCGCAATGGCTGGCTGCACCTGAAAAGCGTTGATATTTTATATATCGTTTTGACTTTAAATCGAAATAGATATTTTGACTTGAAGGAAAGCTTCCTACAGATTAAGAATGAAAAAAAAAAATTACGTGAAATATTGCATTTCCATGGAAAACCGGCTCTTCCAAGACTGCAGTTGGCACTTGAATAAAAATTTAATACGACCAAATAAGATTTAGATAGCTAATGCGATATAGACTCTGCGAATGCATTATACTTATTCTCTATCTCTCAGGATTTTTCGTAGGAAACAAGAAGCTGCATCGCGAAGCCGATCGTCGTCAGTTAAGTGCGTAAGAAGATTTCGTATATGCATCCGTTTGTATATATA
>JAWWMK010012494.1:0-23129 GCA_035047105.1 Galeopsomyia nigrocyanea
AGCTTCTATGCGCGAAAAAAGTTTGTCACACGCCGGTTCGGAAATGGACACCTGTTTTTTTAGGTTCTGTATGTAATGTAGATTGAGAAAATCGCATCCCCGAGAGCGTGACCCCTTTTGAAAATTCGCCCCAACTTTCTCAAATTACGGCAGTTTTTTTGTGGATTTGCTCATATATACTGTAGGTGCCCTTGTTACGATTTTTTTTCTTTTTTATTAAAACAAAAAATGAGGAGATTGTGCAGCATAACGAGCGTCATACGCGAGATTAACGCGATTCCCTGATTAAATCTCGAGGGGTAATTATAGCGCGACCTCTGGCGAGATGGATAAACTCAATTAATTAAATTTTTTTCACTGGTGTGATTATACTGTGACAAAATAGAAAAATTGAATTACTCAATAATTATCAGTTTATCGTGAGTTTGAGCTTCGCGTTAAACAACAATATAATTGAATGTGCTATTGATTATAGAGCCAGTTTGGCGCGTTTGAACTTTTTATTTTCAAACTGGATTTAATTAGTTTTCTATTAGCGAGCTTTACAGACACTTCGATTTTATTTCGAACGATCGCGAGAACTTATTTTTCCTTCCTTTTATCTTATACGCAAGTTAAAATTGTACAAACTTTTACTCTGTGTAATACGTGTTTCTCGGTTCAATTTTTTTTTCTTGTTCTGCGGAAAGTAAATACTGTTTTTTTTAATAAAACGTATGGTAAATCCAATTAGGTTTATTAAATCTTGATAAAAAACTGCTTTCAAGCTGATTTGTATCGTTAATATCGAAATTTCAATTTATCATTCGTTGTTTTAATTTTTTATGATCGTTCTACTTTTATTAATATTCTTTACCAAAATTAAAACAACATAATTGTAAATTACATGTCGTTAGTTTTTGCGAGGTTCGAGATTGAGTGTAAAATTTTTTATGAACCCATTATACAATGTAAAATACTACCTATTAACGCTTTTTTTAGTATTTTGTGAGCTAATCGCTGAATTTTACGAGCTGTTTTGTAGATATCACGTGCTTGTGTTAATTATCATTAGGTATAATAAAGTATTTTCGAGTTCATCACTTGCCCGAAACACAAAAATTTGACAGTTAATATTCAAACTATTCGATTGCAATTGAACTAACGTCAGTAAATCCAACTTTTTCAAGGAACTCGAAATAATGGCGTGAATAAATTACAAAAGAAAATTGTGCACAACTTAATTGCTAACGTTATTAAAGTAGCGATAATTTCATTACACTGTTTTTTCCGTATAGCCACTGTGTCAATGTGAAAAGTTCACGCAACGTGCCTACGTGCTTGATAAAATATACGTAGCTATATACCTATTCCAATCTCAACCCCCTGGAGTGTTTCACATTTAGTCGCAACTCCATAACTGTTTATTGATAAAACCGTCTTGCCATCAAAAATATACTATTCGGGGCGCAATAATCGTAAGTAAGCACCCCAACAAAAAAAAAACAGAAAATAAGTCGTGCTATGAAACATTTATTAGACTGATTATCTTCAACGATCATTTTTATTGGAAAAAAGTTATTTTTGCGCGACGATCGGTGGTTGATCAAAGATACAAAGAAAAAAAAATAACTGTATTGAAAAAACGTAAAATCGACTTGACGCTCAAGCGAGATAGTATAAAACTCGGAAAAAATTTTCGTTCCACCGAGAGCGTTTTATATACCTTCAGCAACTGGTGCGCGCGCGCGAGTGCGACTCTTTAAATATGAATGCGCGTTCACCCCGGAGGAAAAAAAAAGTTTTCTCTCTCTCTCTCTCTCTCTCTCTCTCTCTCTCTCTTGCGTTTGGACCGCACTAGAGCTGCCTCGTAAAGACGTCGGAAAAGTTCTATGGGTTGCAACTACGCGACGCGAGCTTTTGAAAAAAACATCGTCGGCCTCATATTTTCTTCTCTCGTCGACGTCGACGACGAAACTGATCAAACATTTGCGAGTGGCCACTTGCCAAACGTTTCCAAGTGGCTTTGGGTGTGTCGCAGGCAGTCGGAGGGAATTGAACCTTTAACGAAGGCTCGCTTTTGTTCGAGTCGTCGTATCGAAAAATCAATTTTTCGCAACTTTTATTTTTCTTCGCCACGGCCCCTATAGTTTTACATTCTGCGCGAGGCAAAAAGTTCAATATTGCACATGGAAATAAACTGCAGACGGTCATTTCGCGCGTCAACGCGGTTATTTTTATCAACAGCGTCTTTCGCTAAAACTTCATCGAGGATTAACACACATCGCAATCGATTGTACTCGAGAAAAAGGTATAAACTTTTTCGATGTCGCTACCAATAATATTTGACCCCGTAATCCACCCGAATTATCCCATCAAGAAAGTTCAATCTCTAGAAAATTTCTTCTTCTTTTTTTTGTTTTGCTCGAGTATAAAAAAAAAGTAAGCGCGAAAATTCTCGTCTGTTTCTACAATATTTCCGCTCGTTTACTGTAATATCCCAGTGGCCGTTGCTTGCCTCGGCGCATTTGCCAAGGCTCTCGGGAGCTGACGAAGAACGTGAGCAAGTTTTTCGAAAAGCTGCGAAATCATGCGTTATCAATCTTCCTTTTGTTGATCTATTTACCAGCTAAAAGCTTCCGCGCGCTTCTTCCAATATCTAATGCTATTCGTAATTAGCTTTCAAAGCTGATGAAAGAACGAAATACAGAATTGACGAGGATTCGATTTATCGAGTGAAAGATAATAAAAGCAAGAAACAGCGACTTTGCAAAACTTTTCAGCTAAGTTCAACGCTCTACTTTACAAAGTACACTCCAATGAATCAAACAGTAGAGGGGTCGGTCTCAGAGTGCATAAAACATGCAATTAATTGGGAAGACACTCCGAGGCAAGATCTCGTAAATCGTCGGAGCTTGCAAGCTCTCTTCCTGCTAGCGAAATGTCCATTAGTTTTGTTACGCCTCGCATCGAATGGGAAACCCATCAACGGCTCCTCCTTCGATAGCGAAATTTCCGGGGCTAAACTCAAACTACCCTGGGAGTAGTAGTAGTAGTAGTAGTGGATAATCGCATCAATCCTCTCACTTGCTCACGAGAAAGAGCAAAAAAAAAAATCGGGAAGAAGCACACAGTTTCGGCCACTCGGAATCTTCATTAAGCCGTGACTTTGTCTCTCTTTCCTTTTCTTCGAGACAATGGGGTAAGATGTGTCGGAGGGTACTTAATTACCTTCTTCCCCCGCGAAGACGTCACTTTTTTCTCTTTTTTTTTTCTTTAGTGGAATTACATGCGACCGCACGTTTGGCCATGCGCTGCCTTGTAATTAGGACATACCCTGCGGGCCAAACTTGAGCACGCGGACTGCGCCGACCGTGTAGGTGGAAAACTACATACACTGTTGTTGTTGCACATACGTGGAGGCGAAAGTACGAGCTGAAGAGAGACTGTAATGTTATAACTGTCCTAGGAGTGAGAGAGAGAGACTTGAAGCTGTATATATACGACTGTTTTCAACAGTGAGCCTGTTTCATGACTCAAACTTCGTGGCTTTTTGAGTTGGAGCAATTTCAGTGGTCATTTAGTTGGTTTAGTGTGTCGTCACGTTGTTTCGAAATTTTCATGACTTCAACTGTTTGCCTTACGTTTATTTGCTTCGCAAACGTTGTCATTGAAATCTACGTGCAAGCTCACTAGTATCAAATAAATCAATTTGCAATTTCGTTCGTTCTACTAAAACAAATATTTTCATAGCTGCAAAAAAAAAAAGCTTCGATTTTTTTTACTCTCGAATAAAACCAACGTTCCAATTTCCACGATACCCTTGCAAGTATCGCACGCGCGAGAGCAATCCAAACAAAAACGCACGAGCAATTAACTGCAACTGTTTCAACTTCTTCTCTCTCGCGTATAATACGTGATCCCCTCTCGCTGTAGCAAGTAGCATGCAGGCAGCACCAGCCGCTCAATTTTCAAATTGAAACTTCCGCCAGAGCACACACCTGACCGTAATTTCGCCGGGAGGCAGACGTATGAATTAGCACACTTGGCTCTTTCTCTCATTCACTATGTACTAGTGCTTTAATTCATGGCACACACGTGTGTGTATGTCTGCACTCATAATCGTATTACCCACTTCCCTCGAAACTTCGATAATGCGATATTTGTTCGTTGTCGCAAAGTTTAATTGCTCGTGAGGATTTTTTAAATCTTGAAAATTCGATATCTTCTTTACGTAAAAAAAATTCATGTGCCTGTGTCAATCAAAGGAGGTTATTGAAAGCTAGCCGAAAAATCGATCGGAACGAGAGAAACATCGAATAAGCACGAAATTCCCTCTCTCTCCAAGCGCGAATAGGGGGGTAGGAGTAGTAAACCAATTTTTCCAGAGTGATCAACTGAACTTCTTCCCATCGTGAGCGCGTGCGCGGCCAAATCGAAACTGTTTGCAATTACTCCGACGTCCGATTGCCTATACTCTCCCGATAATAATTATGTAGCTGCATGGAGCAGACAGAAAAAAAAAGAAGAGGAAGTTGGTCTTACTATAGTCAGGAGTAAGAGAGAAAATGCATTAACGTATATAATGCTGCGCGCGCGAGCGGCTCTCTCTCTCTCTCTCTCTCTCTCTCTCTCTCTCTCTCTCCCTCTCTCTCTCTCTCTCCGGTTTTCGGCCGCTCAACGATAAAATTTAAATGGCGATTTGTGGCTAGCCATGCCAGCCTACTCTCGTGAGCCTTATTTTACGATCGGACAAACCTCTCGCACTTTATGTTTTAGCTCGCCGCCTGTGCGGTATTCGTATGAAAATTTAATTTGATTTTAGGCGAGTTGCACGATTAGACTTTATCTTTGGATTTTAAAATGATTATACACGTGGTGCGAGCTTTTGACACTGAATATTTCAACGTCGCTTTGTAAATTCCGTGATAATCCAGTGTTATCGCCTTATCACCTCCATTTTTTGTTTGTTTATTCGTTTAAGATTCTTCGAGCGAGAGAGAGAGAGAGAGAGAAAAGTATACTTTAACTTCGTCAGCGAGAAAGTTTCGAATAAAAAATATTCAAAGTCCGTGAGAACTGTGTCCGTCCCCGAAAAAAAGGGAAAAAAAGTGCATAGCGCGCGCGCGCGCAAGCTATTAACAAAGCGAGGCAAAAATAGACTTCGTCGACGACGACAACGCGAAGCTTTGTCTACTTTGCACTACAGACGCCATGCCATCGCTAATCCAAGCTCGGCTGCTGCTGCTGCGCCTCGAACTCAAGCAGCTTTTCGTGCAGCCCTTCTCTTTCGCTCTTCTCTGTGTGTACTTGGCGGCAGAAAAATAAAGGAAGGAAAAAAATCGAGAGCACGCTAAAGCCAAGCCCACCTCTCTTTCTCTGAAGGTTTCGAGGGTATATCGGAGAAAACTTGTTGTTGTTTTTTTGCTGCTGCTGCACCATCTTCAAGTGACTATTGCGTATATAGGCGAGAGAGGACTTTTTATTTCTGCACTTTCCATTCATCCACTTAGACTTAAAGAGCAATAAAAGGCTAAAGGAATAGCAAGAGAGAAAGAGAAGTGTTTGAGGTCGGCACAATGGGCGGCGACGGATCCCCAATGAATATACATATATAGAAACAGTCGATATCTAGTGTAAAGTCGACACAAAATGGGCAACGATTGAATTGAATTGATACCTTTTTCGTTGAAAAAAGTTTCTCCTACGAAATTTCAATCTTAAAAGTAGCTGCAGTTATTTTACAAGGATTCATATCCCTTTTTTTTCGACCGAGATTAAATTTTATGCCAGCTGCGCAACGGGGATGAAGTCTTAAATTCCGCGAGCGCGTGAGTTACAAAGTGAAATTGAAAAATTGTGTATGCCGAATTAAAATAGGAGGATCACGAAAGACTTTTACGACCGCGTGTGCGGTATTCGCAGACACACACACACACACGTGATGAACATTCTTTTTTTTTTTCTTTCTCTCCGAGTGATATATGGCAGCCAAATGTTTACCTGTCGACAATACATAGATAGCGTTTCAAAAAAGAAAGCAACACATACATACACAAATGGTTACCAATTGCACGGCTGGCTGCTCTCTAATCTGTCGATTCATCGCCATCGTTGTCTGCGGATATTTTTTCGCGATTGTTTGGGGAAAAATATTCGCGGTTTTTACGCTCACTGATCTCTCTCTGTCTCTCTCTCTCTCTCTCTCTCTCTCTCTCTCTCTCTCTCTCTCTCTCTCTCCCTCTCTCTTTCGCGGCAGCGATTTTCAATGGGGTAATTTATCAAAGGTTATAAAACTTCGAAATAAAACGTACACACAAGTTCGTTCAATGGAAAAGTAATATGGTTTCGAAAAAAAACGCATTTTATTCTAGAAATAATTGTTTTGAAAGTAATCTTTAAAAACACCAAGTTTGAAATTTCATTAGAAGAGTAGTAGTAATAGTATAGTATAATAGTAGTAATAGTAGCAGTAGTAGCAGTAGCAGTAGCAGTAGTAGTAGTAGTAGGGCAAGAAGATAAAGTCAATATTTCGATAAAGTAGTTTGGCAAACTTTGGCCAAAGGCAAACAACGACTTTGTCGAAACAAGAAACAGCCTGTTTACGAGATAAACGTGCCAATGAAACTTCTAATGTTCCGCAATACACCAAAGAGAGGGAGGGGAAAAAAAGTGAATTACAAAAAGTTAGCTGTCTTCAATCTCGCTAGTCGTCGTCGTGTTTCATTGTGTAGGACGCAAGCTCGACTCCAATCACTTACGCGATATATCGAATATCTACTGCGTCGAAACGAAGAAGCACGAGCAAACAAAATAATTATGGTAAAAGTCATATGAAGAAAGATAAATAGGACGAGATAGCGTTTCAAGTGGTTTTTTTCTTTTTTTTTTCGACGTGAAATCGTACAGTGCCTGGCACACGTCCGACTCTTTTTTTCCAACTCCCGAGGTTTTTCATTATTGACACGTGGCTCTCTGCATCAGCTTGCTCCCCGCTGTCTATATAGGCTTATTTCTTCGAGCTATCTCGATGTGTCGAAGTATCGTCAGCTTTCATTTTTTTCCCTTTTTTTTTGACAATTTCAATAGACTTGCGTGTGATTTTCCGCGATATTTCTATTTTCGAAACGACAGGTGAAATACGAGCGAGAAATCGATGGCTCGCTCTGTTTGGTTAAGCTTTCCGTGAATACATATAGCCCCACGATGACGGAATATTTATGTTGCCGTAGCTGTCAAAAGTTGACGAGTTGCCGATTGCCGACTGATATTCTTTGTGTTTGGTGAGCCAACAGTTGGACATGTGATGATTATGAATTCGATAATATTAGCTGAATCGTTTGTTTTTATTTGTCGAACGAGGTTGAAACATTGCGAAATAAAGTTGATCTAACGATTTTTTGCCATTCACCTTTGCATACGATAGAAAGTACATACTTTCATTAAAAGTTTCAAATCGTTGAATAAGCTCCTGTCAGGCAACATTATGCAAATGCCATAAACATAATTTAGCTATTTCCATTAGTTTTGATATGTATTTTACTTTCTAAACAGAACAGGTGGGGAAGTTTAGGGAAAAAAAAACTGCGGACCCTTGTTTTTGACAGATCTCGAGATTTTGCTGAGTTCTGTATGACATTATAAAGTATAATTTCACCAAACCTACGCATATTTTCATTTATGAGCTCGGGAGGCCTTGGAACGACATAACACAATAAAATTTTAACCACTTTTATTATTATTTTCTATTATTTTCGTCGTAAAAGTATATAAATATTTATTACTACGAAACTTTAACCACTTTTATTATTTTTCTTGTATTATTTTCGTCGTAATAGTATATAAATACTTAATACTTTGAAACTTTATTTGAATAGTTAACAAAGTTTAGATTGAAATATTCTGGTGAGACACGCGAAAATTGATTTATAGATTTAATTCACGTGATGATATTCACACTTGTTCCCACAAACATTTGGCGTCTCATTAAAACGAATTTAAACGTCATATCAATTCGATTTTATGACTTCCGAAGACACGGAATTTTAGTTTATAGACATTTGTCGAATTTCATGATTGGCATGTTAGAGTGCCGTGAAAAACTTTGTTTTCAAACTATCTATCATTAAAACATACGAGATCATTATAATACTTACTATAATAGCCGAAAGAACGCAGCTAAAAGAAGCTCCAATTTTCTATTCTCGTTTTACAACGCAAAGAAAAATATCTTTGCTTTCACAATATTATCAAACCAAGACTCCTCGTAAAAAAAAGAGGGTGCATCCACTCAGGCTGTCGCTAATAAAACCGAACCTCCAGCTACAGCCTCATTTAATTTTTAAATATATCTGCACAATTTAAACTCGCGCTGCTATCTCTCGGTTTGCCCGCATGTAGACGTAAAAAAAAAAACAAACAAGACACGGGTGTAGCAGCAGTTGCATAAGTAAGAGCGGATGAGATGGGGGATGCACGTGTTGCCAAAAGCTTCGTGGATCGAGAAAACAATTTCTTGCTAGCGCGTGCAGCTTCTGATAAAATCGGAAAAGCCAGCGAGTTTGACGGGTTAACGTTTACCTCGTGGTTTAATTATATAGTTTTGTATGTTTCAATTTTTGTTTTTAATTACAAAGTCGTTCTCGACGATTTACGAGAAGCACCAAAGCTCTCGAAAACAAATAGTAAAAAAACGTTCGCAAAGGTCACGAAATTTGACGACGTAACACAGCTTCTCATTTCGAGATTCTCGAAGCGTAGGGCCAAAAACTAATGAGAGAAGGAGATCATGAAGGGCAAACAAGGGGTGAGCACACAGGAAACCACAAGGCAATTTAATCAGTCGTGAATATCTAAGTAGTTACTTTCAGTAAACACGCGGCGAGTGGACGGTAAAATATTGAGCTTGCACTTTTTTTTTCTTGCGATTTGTTTTTCTCTTTCCCCTCTCTCTCTCTCTCTCTCACTCGCGTGTTTATATATACGAGCGCGTACGCGAACATTTGCTAATTACTCGCCAACGCGGCGCGGCGCCTCCTCGCGCTGCAGTATAGAGCGAACGCGCATATGATTTTAACGGCGGGTATCGCTGAGTAATTTCAGAGTAGTAAAAACATTAGTTTCACGCTCGGCAAAGTTACATACTGCGTTCAATGCGCAAAGTTTTGTTGCGAAACAGCGTAACGTTTCATTAGCATAGCGAGAGTTTAACAGCGTCAACGGTATAATTTTCGACTGCGAAAAAAAAAAGAACGGAAAAGTGAAACATCGTTGTCACGAAAATAAAATAAAAAAATCCTCGAGGCATATGGATTAAACGAGAAGCCATTAGCTGGTCGCACGGTAATCCGGAAGTATATGAGTGCGTTTGGTCGATGGTTCACGTGGATTTTTTTTTTTGCAAATCCCGCGCCGCGCAATATCAATCCCGCAAACGCGATCGGAGCCTATGTAAATTATTCATCGTTTAAGCTCTTGCGCAGGGCTAAACTGACCGCGCGTTTAAAGGCATACACACAGACACATACAGATGTGCTATATATGTATGCGGATAAACCACAAGCTTATCGGTCGATTTTTTCTCGTTGAAAGTTCGAGAAACGTTATAAGTTAGTTGCAATTGCACTTTCGCACTTTGATATTCATTTATGCGGACAAATTGCTTACCCTAATCAATAATTGTTACATAGTGCTAGGTCATATAATATATAGGTATTACGCGCGGGTCGATGAGATTTTCGAGTGGATTGCGCGCGTTCGGAGGTAAAAGAAAAAAAAAGATGAAAAAAAAAACTTATTACGAGAAGAGAAAGAGGAAAAAACGAGGCACGCGGGAAGTGAGAGTTTTATGCAGCTTCAGGAATCTTGGAAAATTAAGAGACTGGAATTAACTGGCACAATGGATTTTCCGAATATGACTCGAGCTTTTGCACTCCTTTCCGCTTCTATAACATTCAAGATAGCTCTTGAAAATCGTCGATCTAGTTATTAAATTAACATGGACTTTTAAATAAAACGTCAATTATCGAACAAATTAATAGAACGCTTATTAAGGGTCATCAGCTAGAAAATCGACATGACGGTCGAACGCAATCGCAGAGCCGTAAACGTAATATGCCGCTCGTAATTGCCTCATTCCGTTACTCTTCGGGAAGGGTACGGCGACGTGATGCGCATATAAGCCTCGTCGTCGTCGTCGTCGTCGTCGTCGGTCGATGAAGTCGACGACGACGACGGCGGCATAAGCAGTAAAGAGGCATTGGCATGGCTCCATTTTCACCAAAAAGAGATTTATAAAGCGTCGGAGGGCTGCTTACTTTCGTATATAATTCCGCTGCCGCAGCGGTAGCGAAGTGAATTTTTTTTTTCTTCTTTACGCTCGACTTTCTTAATAGAAAAGTCCCCGTGGATCGAGATAAACGGCATATATATTCGCGCGAATTCGTCAAACTATATCCATCGCTACGTGCTTGGATTGGAGTATCGAGTCAAATAAATTTCCAGCATCGATATGTATGCACGGCTTATGTAGCCGATTGGCAAATATTCGAAAAATCATGCTCTTAAATCTTGCGACGTGTGTGGCAGCTGCGAGAATAAAATATTCCACGTACGAGAGATTCACGGCTGACCGATTTTTTTTTTCGCGCGCGGGAATATAAGAAGAAATAAAAAAAAAAAGAAGCTTCGGGTGCAAGCTTAGGGATTAAGGGCTGTGTGCACTTGTGTATGCGAACGGATCGATTCCCATATCGCCAGCTAGAATCGCGCTCGAGCGGGAGGATCTTGGACTTGAACCCTGCGAGCCAGCGAGGTGTTATAAATCCTAATGCTAATCTTGGCTGTCGAGGAGAGGGATGGGGCTGAAGGACTTTTTTCTATTGTTTCTTTTTTTTTCTCAGCCGTTGGAAAGTCTCAATCGATCAGCAGCAGCATCGACGACGGAAAGTTTTTTATCGTCCCTTTTCACGGAAGTTTAGAGTTTGAAAGTTTTCAGTTTCTTTTTTTCTTATACTCGCGTTCGTGATTAGAATCGTCGCGCAGTTGGCAGAGCGATCGAAATCGACAAACAAGAATTGCCGCATGAATATTCAGAGATTAGCTTTATAAACCCCTAGTATGATCCTGCTTGGTATTAGTATATTCCCGTAAGCTCTCGGCGGGTAATCCGCTGCCGACGAATATGGAGATTCCAAATTTTCAGCGACACTAAGCAGATCGTTCGAGAGCGCCGACGGGGAATTTTTGCCTCTTTTACGAAAAAAGAAGTTCCTCCTATAAAATTTGAACCTTACAGAGTCTTTTTAAAAATTCACCAAAGTCCGGGACAACCTACTTTCATTTTTTTTTTACGCCTTAATTTTTACCGCATCCTTGTAACTACAAAAAAACAAGAAGAAGAAGAAGGGAAAAAAAAGTCGTGAGAGAAAGACAGATTAAGCAAACAAGTTTCAAAGTTTTATTATCACGAGGCACACAAACTGCTTAAGCGCGTTCATTTTAATGGAAGAGAAGAGCAAGAAGAAGAAAAACAAAAGCAGCGTTATACTGCGACGAGTAAAAGCGTAGCACTAAAGCAAGCAGACACTGCGATAAGAAAGTGCTTATATACGCGTAATATACCTCGTCGGCGCAAGATGTTGGCCCAATAAAAAAAATGAGAACGACGCGATTCCATATGCGCACCCAACAGCAGCAGCAGTCGCGTCGAGCTTGATGCGGATTTATACTATACGTCACGCGAATATACAATCAACACGCGAGTCAAAATTGACGCCATTGACTTGTTGCAAGTCGATGAGCTGGAATAAGCGTCAGCCGTCTCTCCCCAGAGGAGAGATATCCGCCAAGGGCGCGCACTAGCGAGGAATTTCTTCGAACGCTATTCAAACATACGAGCTTTTGTTTAATCGATATTATGTTGCCGACGCACACTTAAACGAATAGTTAATTTCTTCGTCTCCGACTGACTCGTTTGTGTTCCGTTATGCTGCGATGATGCCGCAGAGGGTTTCTTTTCTTTTTTCAAACTTGCAAGCTTTAAACGCTGCGAGCACGAATAGCCTTGTTAAAGTTTTTTTTCTTCTTTAGATTAGAGCTTTTGATTTATTCGCGCAATGCAGTTGCTTAGAAATCTATAATTGGCGTTAAACGAGACTTTTCGAAAGTCGTTGATTCGATTAATGAGAGCTCATTAAGATTCTATTTTTGTCAGTTTTATTACGGTACTCGAAGTATCGCAATGTAGGTTTCGAAAAAAAAAGTTATATTCAGGTCACTAATTCCAAGTAAAAAAAAATGGCAATCTGGAACGTTCCAAAAGAATATTAAAAAAAAAGTCGATTAACGGTACTAATTAGACGGATCAAAAGGTAGAAATTTCCGTCGAGTGTGTGTAATGTAAAATGTAAATATCAGCCAATGAAGTATTAAACATATACATAAATCCGTATATACGCGAGTGAGAGAAAAAAAATTGACGCGACCTACTATTACGCGTGGAAAATTTTGCAGCTTTCAGTAATCATGAAGTCTCATTAAAATCCTCACTTGTATACATATTAAACGGTGACATTAAGCGAGTAAAGCACGAAACAACGTCTCATTAATTTCAGCCCAAAAGCCCGGAAAACAAGAAGAAAAATCGCTCGATTTTACGGCCTCATTAGCGCACGTCACACGCGCGTTTGTCGTCTCGCGACTCCACTTTCTTTTTTTTTTTTTATTTCAGTGGTCTTATCGACAATCATCGATCTCTTTTTTTTCCCGTGGGTAATGGAATTTTCAGCAAGTCGTATATGTACGTTATTCCAGATTGAAGATAGGGAAAGGCGATACGAGTATGCCAGCTTACATTCATTAAAATATCGTTAGATTCAATTTGCTACGCGAGTCGTCGACGCTACAGATGTGTCAAAAGCTCTGATCGCGACGAGGGACCATCGATTAGTCGTCACGTGGCGGACGTTTTTTTGTCCGCGTCAACTTTATAAAAGAACGATGCGGGAATAATTTAGTTGCTAGGGAGTTATTTTGAACTTGTCAATCACGCGGCGCGATCTTTTGATGCTTTATTGGAAATTTAATTAATACGGAAATTTTGACAAAGGAAAGTTATTAGTAACTTTAATTATTTCGTTATTGTGCTGAAGTTTTGAATGGCTACGTTGTTCCACAGGTTTTGATTAAATTTCAAATTATTTCGGAGAGTTATATTGCAGTTTTATTTTAAAAGTGGAATGCTCAAATTTAAAAATCTCATTTCGCTTTACCGTTCACGGTGAAATTCCTTGATGAATGTGGTCGTACAGAGTTAAAAAAGAATAAATAAAAATGTTAAATCACCTCAATGAAATTTCTGCAATTCCAGCATGTAGAAAATTTATTCGATGTTTTATTAAATTCTCTTGAGTTTGTTCACTTATTCTGGCTATTGGTTAAAGTTCGTCAAGCTTTTAACCGACTTTTATTAGAATAAGGAGTACAGTGACGTTATAAGGAGGCAATGAAACTTCAACATGACTGCCAGCAAAAGTAGGTAAATTGGCATAACTTTCTTCAGACTGACTGTTTCATTATTCAAGCTCAACAGTGTTGTCTACTTTTAGTTGGAAATCTAGGTTGTCAAGCGCATAAAAAAAGCTGAATGATGCAGTCCGAGACATAAGGTTAAAACACATTGTATTGAAGTTTCAATGCACGTTATGTCTATTATATGTTTTCTACGAAACTGTCGCCGTTGTTATTAGATTTTTTTCTTCTTTAATGTTTGAAAAGTACATAACAACCCTTTGTTTGGCAAGCATTTTTGTTACTCATTGTTTTTAGTAATAAAAGTTAGTAATAATTGTTGGTGTTTTTCTCCGTTAGGAGGCACTCGATAGGGCAAGGTACTGAATAGAAATATGTACATCTAATCGTACAGAAACACGGATCTGTGTTTATATTTTAGAGATACGCGGATTTGCGTTTTTAAACTCTATATAGACACTGAAAATCTTTTCCTCTATGATATCTAGTATTGTGCAACTGTAAAGAAAAGTATATGGGCGCGTTACCTTATCACATAAATATAGTGTTGAACATAGCTCGAATTAAACAAATAACCAAAGTTTTAGCAAAAAAGAAACGTATTAAAATTTATAATAACAAAATTGTTCTGCATATCTTTCATATTTCAATTTGCAATGTTTAAACAGCTGAACCTTTATGAATATTTTTTCTCTATTTTTATCAAATTTCCATAAAAGAACGTGACAAAAAACATGGATGAAATAGGCGGAGAGCAAATAATTGAGAATATTCCAAGTACTGTGTTTTTAGATTTAATAGTATAGTGACTCTCAGATATTTTCTTCTGATTTTTGTTGATACGCGCAAACCGCGATTAATGGCTTTACCGATTTATAATTTCCGAACGCAAAGCAAATTTTCAACCGAACTTGGTGTCCTGATTCTATGCAGCATTAGAATTCTTTAGAAACTCGGATCCGCGTGGGTGAGAATCGCGATTAGTGACTTTGCCGACTCTTAATTGCAGAACTTAAAGACAATCTTGGTGTGTCGTTTCTATACAGTATTGAAATTCGTTACAAACTGTCACGAGAGCGGCAATCTTATGAAGAGCACTGAGCTTTGCTCGATCGACTCATGATTTCTCGCTATTTCGGCTTATCAAACCTAAACGCGGAATAATTTTTTAACAAAATCATACCCTCATCGTCCAAACATTAGAACAAGATTTTTAAGATAATCTTATATGTATTTACCAAACCGTATGTCCGTCAGTGTCCTAACCTCCGCCGAGACCGAGCAAATTCGGTCTGTCAGCTTCAGTTTTACACGCGTAAAAGGTAATAAATTTTGCACAAATTTGAACAGCCGCTATCGTCTGGAACTAGAAATGAAGTCACTAATTAAATGATAGCCACTTGATTGTTTTTCACCGATTCGGGTTATCTTGTCCTTAAGGCCTCCTGGGATCTTATAGATATACAAATACATGTGAAAATAGGCGACCCTTTGCTCCATGATTGTTTTTTGATGAAAAAATATTGGGATTGGACTTTATGACAAATACCTTTCGGTATGTAGTTTGCGCTGAAGCAATTACGGATATTTCTGTGCAGTCATTTAATCAGAAAAAAAAATTAGAAATTGAATAATAAATTCAACTGTCATCGACGTAAACTAAACAAATGTGAACGCGCTCTTTGTTTAATTATTATTAATTTTATAACCTGAATTTTGAACGCGACTTTTAGGATGTTTTTCTGATAAAACGGCCGCACAAAATCATACAGAACTGCTTTAGCGCAAACTATATACTAAGTAGTATTTGTCATAAATCTGTCGGAGTCTAATTGTGTTTTATGAAAGAATAATCATGGAGCAAAGGGTCACTTGTTTTCACATGTGTTTGTATTCTAAATACATGTCCGGGGGTGGGGCCTTAACCCCCTAAACGAGTCACATACCCTTACAAAAATAAAGTTATACGTTTCTAGATATCTAAGTAGCGGAGACTTTTTGAGTTGATAGCCTTCAAAATAAGTGCACTTGTGTACTCACATAATGCTGACGTAGCTGAAGACAAAAAAGGATCGTTTCAAGTGAGCGAACCGAACAATATATTTTCCGAGAGGAACTAACCGTATCTTCCGAACGTATCCTCTATTTTGCTCAGCAAGAAAACAAGGGGGAAACTATCAATTTGGGCTACTAGGATACAATCGGCGATTAGGAACGACGATACAATGCAGCTATACCTGAAGGTGCTTGAGGGTGTTCAATGTCATACCTTTTTTTTATTACTCAGCGTGACGGCTATTAGTAATTTGGTTTTCCCGAATTGCTTTCAAACTTGGAAAAGATGGATTGATTATGCGTTTTTAATAGCAGAATATTAACATCGACAAATATACCGCGTTATCTTACTTTCTTCTTGTTTTCTTAAGCATTAAGAGCGCAGATAATGCAGGCACTATTTTCGGCAGTGTTTTTATAACTGACTGTTTTACTTAATAAATATTCCACAGAGTATAAAGAAAGAAACCGGCAGAAAATTTATTATCAGAGCATATATCTACTGTTCTAAAAAAAAAACTAGGTTACATAAGGTTACAAAAATTAGTAAATGTATTTTCATTTTTGTTTCTAGTATAAATATCAATTTATTTCAGTAAATTATTATGAAGTTGTTTATTGAATATTAATAAGTGAGCTAGAATTCGATTCGAAAAAGAGAAAGTAAATTAATTTATCACGCTATTTCCTGTCGACAATGGATTTCTTAGATATAACAAACAGTTAAAATGCGGATTGAATTTTACTAAAAATTACTATAAAGCATGACGAATCAAAGAAACAAAATTTTTTTAGCTTCTACTAAGGAAAGTAAAAAAAAAGATTAATGCGTTAACTCATCATGTTGTTGTTCAGAGACTTATTTGAATTAAATTAAAATTTTAACTCAGAATTAATTAAGTACCACATCTGTTTATACACGTCTTGAGTAGAATACACAAATTGACATCTGCTTGACTCATGATTTTTTATTGTTATCGTTTTGGCAATGAAAATTTTCCAACTTTCACGTCACGCAATCACATTGTAAATATTCCGAAAACATTACATCAGAAAATATAGAACATATTTTTTACACTGAAAGAGTTAGATATTCATTTGAAAATATTCAGATCAGAATAGTGTCAACATTTGCATAGTTATTAATTAAAGGCTGTCAACTTGTTTTTTTTAATCGTATGAATATACTAAAATAATAAAATAATTTTAACAGTTTCAAAACTTAGTGTTATAAAATTACTGAAAATGATAATAATAAGCCCTTGTACCAAAAAAAAGGAAAAATTTCAATCAATAATAAAAAGTAACTTTTCATTATTTTTATTATGGTACGGGATATCGAAAATTCAAACAATATTAGCATTATGTCATTACCACCACAAGCGGAGCTCAAAAATTTTCCCTGTTTGCTAACATCACCTGTGACGAGTAAATAGATTAATGAGTACACCGATAAGTACGGTCGCAGTAGTTTTCTTATGAGCACGAGAAATTTTGTCAACTTGAGTATATAAAGAGTGGAAGCAGTCAAGTCTGTGCATACAAATCCAAGATTTGTAACAAGCAACATGGCAAGCAAACTGGTAAGTTGCAGGATTCTAATATATTACTTAAAATTTTAAAACATCAAAGAATATGCAGCTGAATCAGTAGTTAGAAATTCATTAGCTAAAAGCAGTTGGTTTTTTTTTCAAACTCATGCTAGAAAAGAAGTAAAATTAATTTAATCCATCTGACTCATATTCAAAGACTAACTTGTTTCTCTAAAATAAACATTTTATTTCTAGATTAAAGTCTTATATTTTTGTAATGATTCAGTTTTCAATCTTTGATCTTATAATTACCAAAATAAAGTTGTATTGTGCGACAACAAAATATTATATGATAATCATAACTTATATTAACAAGATGATTTTTTTCTTTCCGGTAATAGATTGTTTTGGTTCTGTTCGGCGTAATTGCTACGGCAATTGCTACACATGGCACAGGCTTTAACGTAGGGCTTGGTGGCAAAGGTGATCATGGTCTTGGCGGAGGATTCAACGTAGACAGTGGTGGCCATGGACTAAGTGGACATGGTACCGGTGGAGGGTTCAACGTAGGCTTTGGCAGTCATGGCCAAGGTGGTCATGGAAGCATTGGCGGACAAGGACAGGCTGGTCATGGAGGCATTGGCGGACACGGCCAATCTGAAATTGGAGGCATTGTCGCACATGGCCTATCGGAACTTGGAGGCATTGTCGGATACGGTTTATTGGGACTTGGAGGCATTGGCGGACACGGCCAATCGGGACTTGGAGGCATTGGCGGACACGGCCAATCTGGACTTGGAGGCATTAGGGGACAAGGACAGGCTGGCCATGGAGGCATTGGCGGACACGGCCAATCTGGACTTGGAGGCATTGGTGGACACGGCCAATCTGGACTTGGAGGCATTGGCGGACAAGGACAGGCTAGCCATGAAGGCATTGGCGGATACGGTCAATCTGGACTTGGAGGCATTGGCGGACAAGGACAGGCTAGTCATGAAGGCATTGGCGGATACGGTCAATCTGGACTTGGAGGCATTGGCGGACAAGGGCAGGCTGATCATGGAGGTATCAGCGGCCACGGCCAATCTGGACTTGGAGGCATTGGCGGACAAGGACAGGCTAATCATGAAGGCATTGGCGGATACGGCCAATCTGGACTTGGAGACATTGGGGGACGAGGACAGGCTGGTCATGAAGGCATTGGCGGATACGGCCAATCTGGACTTGGAGGCATTGGCGGACACGGCCAATCTGGACTTGGAGGCATTGGGGGACAAGGACAGGCTGGTCATGGAGGCATTGGCGGACACGGCCAATCTGGACTTGGAGGCATTGGCGGACACGGTCTATCTGGACTTGGAGGCATTGGCGGACACGGCCAATCTGGACTTGGAGGCATTGGCGGACAAGGGCAGGCTGATCATGGAGGTATCAGCGGCCACGGACAATCTGACCATGGTCTTGGCGGAGGTTTCAACGTAGGCGTTAATGGTGGCCTGAAGGCTGGTCACGGTGCATATTGAGCTTGATTCAATATAGGTTTCGGCTACTAAATTCGCCAAGGTTCGACCCAATGTATTTGTTTTATAATTGACGTGTGTTGATAAAATATTCTACATTTGATTTTTGCTATGAAATAAAATTTAGAGCACGTATTTACTTTTATCCGAATTGTACTATACTTTCCAAAAGCCTCATTAATATTTCATCATTGATGAAACGTGAGAAGCAATTTTTTTATAAAAGTAAATTTTTTAGCGAAAAGTTAATAAAATGTTATGCGACGATTCACCTTCGGTTTGAACTCGACAGTTCACTCGTTATATAGACATTCTATCATTCCTCGTTATAGAGGGGATCTGTGTCACTCGAAAAAAAAGGGGGGGGGGGGGAGAGCTAACGAAAATAGTGCTGCAAAAGCAGGGAAAATTGAAATCCATTTAATTTTCCAAGCTGTCGCAAACGTTCCACTTAAAATCCAAAAAAAGCGCGAGAAAGAACCGTGGAGTTTATACCCATTGCGCTCTCGAAAACTAATTGCCCCTGCCAGCGCGTAATGATTTTTTATTTTCATTCCCAGTTACAAGCGGCAATTAGGTGAATCGAAAAGAGACTGTAATTTTCGAGTGGAAGTCTGAGAGGGAGAGACAGAGACTCAGATTCAGGCTAAGCTACGCCTTGAGCGAGATTAGGTAGAGAGTTTCCAGAGACTTTTGCACAGAGGCGAATGCGGCTGACTAATGCCGGCTTTGCACTACTGCGGCACGCGCTCGCGCGACGCAGTTGGCCGTTTGACTGTATACGCTATCCCTTTGACTTTTACCTTGGGAGAGTAATCACGCGGGGAAATGGTTCCTCGTTTTGTTTCTCTTTTGCTGAGCTTTTTGTTCGATTTTCTCTAGTTCGATTGATGTAAAGTTGAGTTTAATGAGCTTAGTTTGGTTTTTTTTTCTCAGTCGTTTGACGAAAAAGTCATATACTTACACTAAAATAACGAGTAGCTTTGGTCGTATCGTGGGAGAAAAAGTTTTGAAATACTCGTAAACATGAGAAATGTGCAGTCAAAATTTAAAGAAAATAAGCTTTTTTTACATTAAAGCTCTGCCGCATAACATCTCATTTGCATATCTTCAAATTCTTATCTATGAAATTTTCTCGTTCAATGTCTGGCTGCTATGTAAATATTTGCTCTCTTTTTATGAATGCACTACAATAGCTGTGAGATGTTTTTTTTTCTCGCTTGTTACGTTCACCACATTATCGCCCCGGAATAATTATAAGTTCCGACTAATTATAACTTCTTTTATTCGAGCTTTGCACAATATTCTATGGAGCTATTGTGAACTGCCAACGTTTTTTTATTGGAAATTTTTTTTATCTCGCAGCATTTATAAGAGTTACATGAACAATTTTTATTCAGTAGCTTGATTTAATTAATGACTTTCATAATAACGTATCTTTATAAAAATTTTTTTAAATAACGCCAGTCTTTTCAAAGACTACACATCCCGCGAACGCTATACTCTTGTATTTGAGTTATAAAGCAATACGCGCCAAAGTACTTCGCGATAGTGAATTGCGCCAATGTAAGTTTCAAGTTATGTGCACAAAGGGCCACTCGTTGGCCCGCGACGTCGCTCAAGTTCAACTTGGTGTGTTGCGAACGGAATAGCTTACGAGGAATTTTGCACTCGAGAAGGAAGAAATTGGAAACTGCTAGAGCTTTTCTGAGATATTGCCAAAAGTAGTTATTAACAAAGAAAATACTTTTTTTTTCGCTGTTGCAAAAATAAACAATAGCCATACAATTACTATTAAGATTTACGTTCCAACAATATGTTTGTTCGTATTCAGTACTACGTAAGATTAAAATGTTTATCAGTAAAGTAGCTACATATATATTCCCCCACGAAAAAATTCGCAGCAAGCATGTAATTACTTAAGCAGCCGTCGCGCTTTCCCGTTATTATGTCCCTAGGCACGAGTATCTGGTGCAGTTGTCTCGTTGTTAAGCTCGGATAATTTATGTAACTGCAGCAGCGATCCAAAAGAATTGAGATACATGTTTAACAGACGCGACGCTGTACTCGCTCGCTTGCGCGACGTCAACGAGGTGATTGATTTTTTTTTCAAAGCTCGCGCTGTTGAATTTAGAGGATCTTTTTTATCGGAGTGACGGCATACTTTCGAGCTTATTGATTGACTGATTGATGAGTGTGGCTTTTCCGCGTAAATATAGCAGCAAATTGCCGTCTCGTTATTGTACACAAGATTGATGTAATATTGCATCATCTCGAGTTTGGTATATAACATATTTTACAAAGAAAAAGAGATCTCGCGGATAAGACATCCATGCATCTGAAGCTTTTTGGATTATCTCGAAAAAATAAAACCAGCTCGAGGAAAAGAATTGTGAGTGCCTAGAGTGGAGACAGAGAAGAAAATGCCGTAAAGGATATATATGAACTCCGCGGCAAATAGTATAAAAAGGACGTTGATTCGGTAGAGAAGGAAAAATGTTTTATCGGAAAATTTGTAGGGGAGTTCGATAGACGAAGAAAACCGCACAGAGAAGTTCAATCCCCAGAAAATTTTTCTTTTTATTAAAATACTCTCATCTGTGTAAGAAGAAAATCGATATTTGTTTCCCGTTGTGTAAAAATTGCTCCCCTTTCGTCGAAGACTTTTGTTGTACCGAAATGTTTCGAAACTCTAGATGCTCCACGAGCAGAAAAATATTTACGTGTTCGTGTTTGAAATTCTATGGTTGCGCATTACATGCATTCATAGCGAACTTCGAAACTATCCTTTGTAATATTCTGCAAAATTTGCGCGCATCGAGTATTCCCGTCTGGAGATGGTCTTTCTTTACCCGACATGAATCCTCTGATTAAATTACAACTATACAACCATCGACATCTTCTCTCAACTATAAACTTTATCCAGGTCGTTCCCACCTTTTTCTGAAACATTAAATTTGCTAATTATATACATGAAGCATCGATCCGCTAATCATAAAAACTTCACTCGGCCTCTCGCTCCCCAACGCAAATGAATAATTCATCTTTCAATTTCAACTCCAACGTCCAAATAACAAACAAAACTTCAGCGGAAACTCAAATACACGTTAATTATCATGAAAAAAATCGAGTCATTCGATGGTCCAATGCATTGTTAAGTATAACTAATCGAAAAAAGTAAGTATAAATACTGCCGGCGGCATCTCGCAGGAAAATCAAGAAAGAGTAGCTTGAGAAATTCAAAGCATCGTCGTCGTCGTCGGCGGCGCGGCGTAAAACTGCAGTGGCGGCAGGTGAGAATCATTGGCAGTCTGCCATGGTTTCGCGCAGCCGCTGACCCAGTTTCGAGCGGCCGCGTGGACTGACCCGAGCGCGCGCTGGAGTGTGTGTGCAACTTGCAGCAAAGCTTTAGTGTTGCAGAGAGTACCAGGTGCAATTACATAGCCATGGGCTTTTACCTTGCTGATTGATGTATCTGTTCTCTCTTCCTCCTCCCCCCTCGATATTTATTACGACAAAAACAATCGTAACTATTGCCGCAATAAAGCACGTTGGTCGATTTTCTCCAATAATGGACTGCGCAAAGTAAAAAATACAATAAAAAGAGCAAAGAGAAAGACGTACGTTTTCTGGAAAAATATATATATATATATTGACCAGAGAGAGAAAAAGAAAACACAAAGTCGTCCGACCAAAGCGCGAGCTTTACTACTGTCTGGCGCGACTCTCGCTGGCTATCCAATTTTTACAACCCACCCGTGAAGCTAACACCGTTGTTTATATATCACCTCCACATACACACACACGTGAGGCGAAGCGAGTTAATATTTTACAATTGATTATTCCTTTTTTTTCGACGAGGCTTTACATAGACACATTTCGATTGAGGTCAGTGGCCCGCGCGCACGCTCGATGAATTTATCAACGTTAATATTTCACACGGCGGCGACACTTCGACTCTCGTATATGTGTGTGTGTGCACCTGTACGTATAAATTAATAAATCAAGCGGAAGCTATAAGCTTCATGCTAATCCCTGTAATTCGCAAGTTTGCATTACATACAATCTGTCATGTAGTCGCTCGATAAACGTTGTCGTCGAGTCGGGCTTGTAGAGTTACTTGAGACGGCACTGTGGTGGCGATTGCCGCAGCTAGATCCAAATATCTAGCAGCTTGTCCCTGCAAAGCTTGTTGACGTCGCTATATCTCTCGCGTGCTGTGTTGTGTTCTGTTGCGTTGTGTGTGTATATGTCGTGCCGCACTTGGTGTCGCAATTACTCCGCGCGGAAACGATAAATTAACCACTCGCGGCTCGACCACTGTTTTACTATCGGTTGTTTTTCGTTTTTTTTTGTTTGTCGGCGAAGCTTTTTTTTTTATGTGTGTGCGTGTCGAGTGACAAATTTCGATTGTATTTGTCGATCGACTGGGAGGGTGTGTTTTACACGTTCGATTTATCGGAAGTTAAATGGGTTTCGTAGCTGTTTGTTTTCGAAATAAGGAGTGATATAT
>JAWWMK010012525.1:0-23110 GCA_035047105.1 Galeopsomyia nigrocyanea
ATAGTCACTGGCGCCTGTCGTGCGTGTATGCAAATATCATCACGGCCTTGGAAAAAGACGCACACACACACACACGCACACATATACGATCGATTTGCTCCCTCTCTATACGGCAGATATTTATCGGTTCATTGCCGCAGATAGATTTAAACAGAGAAATCGAGCAACGGGATTCTCTCCCTCTTTCTCTCGTAGCTACCAATTTTATTGCGCGCGTATTTCGAAGAAATCCGTGAGAACGGTATTGACATAGATACGCACCGAAGTTTATTAGTTTAAAGATGAAAGTTGCGAGTGAAAATGAAGAGGATTATAATTATTATGTAATACATATACTTTTATACATGTGTGTGCGTGATCTAGATTCGAATGGTTGATTAAAAAGCGATATCACAGCATGAAACGTGCCTCGATTATTATATATAGGTTAATTGAAAATCATTGTTTCATTCGCTCGGTAAAAGTAAAATTGATGCTTGTATAATGGCGTTTAAGCTATACATATATATATGACGACAATTGTGACGTTCAATCGATACGATAATTGTTTGCGATTGTTACGAGTGATTTGATCTTAAACTACCGAGAAGTATTGAATGCATCACTTTCAATCGCGAAGTAAATGAGAAATCTAAATAATGTTGTCGATGAAGTTCGAATAAAAGAAAAGAAAAGCGTAATTACATAGCTTTTTAAACGAAAACACGTGTATGAATAAAAGAGCAGGTATCATTCGAATAATAGTCTACGCATCTGTTTGAATGAAAGAAAAAAAAAAGGCGTGCAAGAGAGATCGACGACCCGTTACGCGAGAAACAAAGTAGCTATAGTCGTCAGCGTAATAATCACAGGCCGTGCAACAACACACAAGGCTGCTAATATATCAGTGATCTTTCGATCTCGATCGCATATGTCGAGGACAATCGCGTTTCCTCTCTCTCGACGCCTCTATTTTTCTAGCTTCACGAGCCGCAGCAGCAGAAACGATTTCACTCATTAAAAGAAAACTATTAATTACCAGGAGAGCGTTTTAATGGCCAATAGTCACACATTGATGGAAAAAAGCGAAAGTCCGTACGTCGCGTGGGAAAAAAAAGTAAGTTTGATGGAAGTGTTTTTCTTTTTGTTCGTAAATTGCGGGGTCAGTGAATTTTTGCGAAGAATCGATTGAAACCGACGACCTATTCATGCAACGCGGTATAGAATTGCTTCTTACCTCTCGAGACAAGTTCAATCTCCAGACTATTGAAGAATTTTTTTTTTTTACTCTCTTTCAATTTTCTTCTATGCCAATACGAATCGATATAAATTAATTTATACTTCAATCTCGTTGCTCGATGATTAATTCATGGTATATAAATGCGAGAGAGAGAGAGAGAGAGAGAGAGAGAGAAGCCCACGATTGCACACGACAATTAATACAGTTCTAGAAATTGAAAATCAATTTTATCTAATCGAAAGAGAAATGTTTAAGCGACACATAAATCGATTTCACTAATTAGAGAAAACAAGAAAATCAATTTTTTATCTCGACGATGATAAAAAAAAGAAACGTAACGTTTCTTTTCTTTTTTTTCTTCTCGAGAGTCACCCCTTCGGTAAAATTTTTTTTTTCTTTTCCTCACATGGTGGCCACTCGAACACCCCATGAGGTTCTCCACACGAGAGAAAGATGCAGAGAGACCCCACGTATTACATCTTTGCCCCGAGGAGGTTGCAAAAAAAAAAAAGAAAGTCGAGTGCTTTGGAAAGGACGTCTGCAACGGTGCCCCGCGGGTTTCGCCAAGATTATTGCGAACGCCGAGTGACAATGAAAACTAGTGGCATTTGGAGTATTTCCTTTGTTTTTTTTTTCGGTAGAGGTTTAAGAGTGAGAGGGTTGCTAACGGGTGGAGAGTTTGAAGGACGATTTTTGATTACTTGCGTGTTCCTATGCTTTCTTATACTAAGAACATTGAAAACTTTAAAAATAAAAAGAATTTTTAACAGAAGGTAAAATAATTTGAAACAGGTAAGAAAAAAATTGAAAACCTAATCCTCTAAAACAACCATAACGTCAGTAAAAGCGTCAATTAATCAAACCCTTTTCTCCAAAAAGCAAACATTCCCTCGTCACATTCTAACAGAAAAAAAAAAAGAAACGCAACCCTTCAGAGGGATCGTGTATTTCGAAATACCTTCATTCTCCGTGTGCAGCGCGCGCACGACACGAGGGAAGATAGTATAGTATATAGAAGAAGTGACGGCGACACGAGAGCCGAGGCGCGTTCTCGGATTATAAAAGCGAAAAGGGAGAACGAAAGGAAAGAAGGAAACCGCCACGTGGGAAGCAGCAGTAGCAAGGAGAGAGCTTATAGCCCTTGGATACGTATAGGTTGAAAAAAAAAAACACCGATAATTTTCCCCCGTGTGCGTGACGTATCCGCCTTAGAGATTGGAAAAAAAAAGAATCGGGGAAAACTTGGAAAGGTATGTCTCGTGTGTAGGGGTGTGAGTCACTATACGTCATTCCCAAGGGTTTCTAAGGAAAATGAAAGTGGCATAAAACGAAAGTGCATTTTGTTTTCACTTAATAGATGCAATTACTCGGTGGTTAATGAAGTAAAACTAATTTTTTAATGAGATAGTATTATATATATAGCAATTGGTTTAATCTGATTTAGATCGAAAAGAATGCCACTATCAATCGTAAATTGTATTACAATTGCATTTCAATCGATAGATAGATCTCTATAACAATGAGAGAGAACGTTGCTTATTCTTTTTTTTTTTATGAGTCACATTAGAAAGGATAGTACAAGTTGCACTGAACGATTTGATGAGTCAGTTAACAACAATTATTTAGTTAATTGCTTCTATCTCTGTGCTCCTGGCATCTATCGCTCTCTCGCACAACTTGGAACTTTTATTATTGTTCGCGACCGTAATCTCACATACGATGATTCATTTAATTCCATCCCAACACGGATTACATTTTCATAATTGTCCAGACGCACCAATTTCATTTACATACGTTGTGCCCATTGTTTTGTGGATCAATGCCATGGAGGAGCTATAAGACAATGTGTCTTAATTGAGAGCTACGAAAGATCGTTAAATTCAATGTCATTTGAATAATCAGGGGAAAATTCATTCGTTCTTTATGTTCTTATATGCAGCTCGTGGATTTTAAAAGGTAAGATAAATTTAAGAGTTTACATTCGAAGAAATAGTTAAATTTCTTTTTCAACCGCAAATTGTCGCGTGTATACAACATTTTTCCACTAAGAATTATACAAGAAATCATTTACATTCGTCGCATAGTTAAACTTGTTTCACTCGAAGTTAAAACACGAAACGAGTTAAAAACTTTTCGAGCAGTTTTTAATTGTGAGCAAACTGCATACAAAACGCGAAACGATGTTAAGAATGTTGTGCGAGTTTTAGAAATTTCGTAGCTAAGCTAGACTTCTGAGATTGCTGACGGAGAGTCTGGAGTCGTGTTTAAAAAAAAAAAATCTCTCCGCTGCAAGGTTCACATAGTAAAACTCGATGCACTTTGCGACTCTATACTATTATTTACTGCAATTAGAAAATTTCGAATAAGAGAAAAGTGCATTAGCGATCCATCGAAGTTTCCTCTATAACAAACATCGAACTCTTCGAAAAAAAAAAATCGCAAACGGAAGAAAAAAAAAACTCATAAAAAACTTTCGGTCAACAGAATCGAAGCTCCTCGAGACTGAAGCGCAAACACATTTGCAAAAGAGATTTTTCTCGTCTGTAACCTACTTTTCCTCCCTCTCCTTCTCTCTTTGACATTCGTATATATATGTATGCAACTATTTCCCCTCTATTAGAAAACGCGTCGTCGCCGTCGCCACATCTGACAACGAGTCCGGCGCCTATCTCAATGGAATTTAATCAAATGGCGGGATAGCTTTTATACGGCTTTGCCCTCGACATCTATTTACGAAATGTCGTTTTATGCGCTATAAACGTTTGGACGCCAAAGCTTTATATTCTTTGGCATCGCTGCGTTTAGTCTTTCATCTTCTTGATTACAGCTCGGTTTCGGTCCTGGTTTGTACGACTTTTGGCAATAGCCGTTATCTTTTATGTTATTCTGTCTGATTTTTTTTTTGAGAATGTTTTGCAAATATTTATGTAATTTTTTCGTGAAGATGTTCACAAACGATAAATAGCAAAAATATGATTCAGCTTTTAATTATTCGGTTCTGACTGCATAAACACTTTTATCTCAGGCTAAAACCATTTCCGTTCCATGCTAAATTTGGACTAACCAATGCCATTTCAAAAATATCAACATTTCACGTTCCCAAAACGAGCATTTGAAAGTCAAACATAAATTTTGAAATTAAATCTCTTGAATAATAATAATTCTAAAAATAAAACAATTTCAGTAACTCTTTTTTTTCCTCCTCTACACCTCAGATAACTCAATCAAAAATAATTTTACTCTCTAGAAATAGTCCTACCGAGAAAACTGAATCAAACTTGCACTCTTCGCGAGTTGACTCACATTTTTTTTCTGAAATAACTGTCATCCATTAAAAAAAGAAGAGTAAACTCGAGTTAACCGCAACAGCGACATCATTTTTTCTTCCCTGATTAACATTTTTTTCTTCTGGTCCCTCGCGATGCATCAAACGAAACGTCATCGTTACATCGCGCATACAAATGTACTTCATTAAAAACCAATGATACCCATAACAGACCATCACCAAAAACAGAGCTCTTTTTTTTTATTTCTACCCCTGAGAAAAAAAAAAGTGACATACCTCGCGAACGTTACTTGCGTACGCGCAAGAAGACGGTAATGCACTAGCATAAATACATAGCGTCAATTGCGGTATACGTGTATATACGTGCGAGAATGGGAGAGAGAGAAAGAAAGACAGTAATAATTATATTTGTACACAGCGAAAAGGCGCACACGCGGAAGGCACAAAGAACCCAACGAAAGGGATGATTCTATATATATATACCTCACTGAGAGAGAGAGAGAGAGAGAGAGAGAGAGAGAGAGAGAGAGAGAGAGAGAGCGAGGAGAGCAAAAAGGAACCGAGAAAAGAGATTTATGTGAGCGCAAGTGTGACGCGCGCAGGGCGACAGGCAGTCTCGAGAAGTCAGCTTCAGGTATAGTATACTATATATATACATATATACATATGCCTCTCTCTCTCTCTCTCTCTCTCTCTCTCTCTCTCATCCTGTCGTAGTATAGTCTACCTGTTGTACTCCTCCTTTTTTTTCCTTTGCAGAAGGGTTACCAAGCTGGATTTTCGATTCGTGAGACCCAAAAGAGCTTTCGCAGGCTTTGTAGCTACGTGTAGCTCTGCATGCAGGTAGTTTTGCGGATTTTTCAACGTCTTACCACGGACTGCGTACATTCAGAGACGTGTTACATGAATTTTCGCGAAATTGAAATTCCAGCTTCGACGGGATATTTCATTGATACGAATGTTACTTTCACAAAAAAACAAACGAGAATTAAAGGCTATCGATCGCTTTTAACTTTCAAACAAATAAATTATTCATGTGCAGACTTCGAAGTCAGTTATATATGTATAAACCTTCCATTTCCTCTCTTTCGTCTGGTCTAATGCCTGTCCATCACAATAAATTCGAATTTCCTTTGGTTTTTCGCTATTATTAAATTATTAATCTCACAACGACGAGTTAAGTTTGCCAGATCGATACCAGAAGTTATTTCGTATTCAGGAAGGAAGGTATAAGCGTGACTTCCGCCTCGTATTATATAGATATTTTCGAGCGTCCGCTATATTTATGAATGATACGCAACGACGAATGTAAAGCCAATCGATCCTTATTTTTGTATACGTGTTTGGCGCCATCTCTCACTCATTCGCTCTCGTGTGCGCCTTTCTATATCTGATAATAGTTTTGTTTACATTGCGATATCGCCGTGTTTCGGAGTGTGACTTGCGATGTCATTGTGAATCGAGTGATAAATGCATTATCGAGGGATTTTAGAATACAAATTGACAAAAGAAAATGATTTGTCTCTCTGTGATGCAGTGTGTATGTACGATGAATGATTGCCGAGGAGTATCATCGGCATTTCATTAATTTTCCTCTCGTCGGTAAATTGGTCATAAATGACTGATCACCGGCCTCAATATTTACCTTACATCACTTCAGCAGTCGTCGAAACACACATCAAAAAGTCCCGTAATCTAGTGTACCGAAATGTGTCTGACGCAATGTTCGATCATAACTCATTTTGTAATACAAAAAAAAACTAATACGCAGTTATGATAAAAAAAAAAGAGCAGAACGAGATATACACAACAACGAATTATCGTCGTGAAATTTTCTCTCGCGGCTTCGTAATCAACCGAATCGCGGAACTCACGGGGAGTAAGTGAGAGAGAAAATACGGGTCAAAGTCAAATTGCCAAATGATGGTGGTGGTGCATGGATACATCGTTGGCGTATCTTACTTTTGATGTGCTGAGTAAAATTGACGGCTTTTCCTCTCGTGGATGGATCATTATGTTAATTCGATTGCGGAGGCTGCATCTCTTTTTCTCTCTCTCGTCCGGAAACTTTCTTCTCTCTTTCGTATATGGGATGTTATTAGAGAGAAGTGAAATGTGGAAATTAGCGGAAGAATTATGTACGCGGATCACGACATGAGAAATATTATTATTTTTTTTTTGCCTCGTGGAGAGTGAAATGTCTCCATTGCGAATCGTTTTTGTTGATTTATACGTGATGCACGTGTTTTCGCTCGTGACTCGATGATGATGTCGATGATGATCGTCGTTTCTAACACTGAGAGTAAATTTGTTTGTGATATATGTATATAAGCGAATGACATTTCTCTTTCAAAATGAATTTCTCTGAATTTCGTGTCTATATACATATCTTTGTATAGTCGTTACTATAAGGAAAAATTCATGAATTTGTTATTTCTCTAAAACAAAATTTTATGAAACTTGTTTATTATAGAATTAAGAAAAATGTTCTAAATTTAAGAAAATTCATTCAAGAGTGCCAAAAGTTTGGGAATTTTTTAGTAGTGTTACCGTTAATAAACGACTACTTTCGTTTAATAACGGCAAAAATTGTACTAAATGACACACTTACATAATTAAACGTGTAATTTATCAAAAAACTATATACATTCTCATTGTAAACACCCAACAGTAACCGAAACGAATTCTCCATGTATACCCGAAAGTAGCTAAGTAGAAAATCATGCTGTAAACCCAAAAAGGTTCCTAAAGTAAAATTGACACGCACACTACTACATAGTAGGACCGACCTTTTCCATCCCACGCATAGTATATAAAACGTTGGTTATCTACCGTTAACTCGCGGCTAGCCCAGATACCGGATTACGGAGCACGAATTGTCAATGGCTGTTACGTGACCCCCTCGTTTTTTTCTCTCTCTGTCTCTCTCCCTTCCTCCTTCGCGCGCGAAAATGACGAGGTAGTACGAACGCAAATGCCTATGTGTATGGGGGACGACGCAGACGCGTGGGTTTAAATTGTAGCTGTATTGTCGCCGGGCTTGCATTGCTAACGAGAGCGAACGGACCTTAGAGATACGTGACGCTTTACACATGTTTGGATTTTACCGTTTTACTACTATTTTCTTTCTTTCTTTTTTTTTATGTTTGACATATGCATATGACAAAATCCAGAAAAAAATACCAATTTTCTGAGGACCAGAATTGAAAAAATTTTTTTCTTCGTTAGGGCTTTCGCACTTGTTTCCTCTTCTTTTCAAAGGTATATAGTGACAGAAAATGCTCAGGAACATGAGAACAGTCCGCAGGAACAAATTATTTCGGAATTTTTCCAATATTATTAACCAATTAAAAGTTTAATTATTTCGTAATTTTGTTAATAAAACTTTTTACCGGCCGATTATTTTTTGAATAAAACTTTTTTTTTTACGGAAAGGTCATTTTTATTACAATTTTAACTGGTCAAAAATGTTTCTAGCGGTCTTGAAAGCCGAGAAATCAGTATTTGATGATATGATGCTTTTCGCCTATTTTCTGTGAAAAGTCCATTTTATTATAATGGGGAATCGCCGAAAAACCAATTCCTGCGGACTTTTCTAATGTTCTTGAGCATTTTCCATCACTATATACCTTCAAAAAGAAGAGGAGACAGGTCCGAAAGACCTAGCGATGAAAAAAAATTTTCAATTTTGGTCCTCAGAAAATAGGTATTGTTTTCTGGATTTCGTCATATATGGACGCGACTCTTTTATTGCTGTGATGTTTGTACAAGTGCAGTTTTCACAATTGATTTTAGTTTTTGCGAGGAGAGGTGTGTTATCGTAATTTACGAAAATTTTGATTTGAGAAAATAAGATAAGAGATGCTGACGTGATACACTTACTTTTAATTTTATACTTCGTTATGATGAAAGGAATATTAATTTTGTAAGACTGTTAGATAACTTTCATAATCAGCACAGATTATATTTCAACGCTTCCAGCTGTAAAAAAATCACTTAGAAAGTCGATCCGGTTAATAAAAATTAATTAATTTGATGATCATCGAGCATGATAATTGTTATCACGTGATTATCGCGATCAAGCAAGAGTAAAGATTCGACGAGGAATTATTCGTTATTAATATTTCTGCGAGTACCTCCTCCCGAGAGTATTTTAATTACCATATTTATGAGTTTGCACATATACCGTTATCAGATAAGTCAATTCGCTCAGCAGCGTTTTTTAAACGCCCGAACTTTTTTTCTCACTTCAACACCTTAAAACTCAATAAAAAAAAGAAATGAACATACACTCGTTTGCAATAAATAAAACGTGTAAACAATCATAAAACAGAAGGAAAAAAACGAGTCTTTAAATTACCCGAACACAATATATTATATTTCGCTCCTCCTCCCCTTATTTCGCGCGTGTACGAGGATCTGCCAAAACGGATTTGCCAATGGCTTATTGCACCTTTTCACGGAATCGCCGCCTGCCGAGTAGCGAAAGAAAGTCCCGCGCACAGAAGCAGCTGCAAGCATCGATTTTCTCCCTCTTTCCGTAGGGACTTGGAAGGATAGAGAGAGAGAGAAAGAGAGAGAGAGAGAGAGAGAGAGCCAAAACAAATGCTAATTTTCCCATAAGCGCACTGAGTTGCTTGTTGTTGTTGTAGTACTATGCGTGATGATGCGCGCGCGGAAACGATTTTCTTTCGACGAGGGCTTTTCCATGTCTTAAAGTGGTCTTAAATAGGCTTTGAGTGCTGCTACTGCTGCGAATTTCAATCTACACGCGGAGAAGTATATAATACCTTCGTGCGCGAGAACTATCCGGCTGCTCATCATTGGATCATCATTAAAAAATTTTAAGTGTTAGTTGTTGAGGTTTTCACTCTGCGTGTTATTTTGTAAATTGGTGTTAATTAGAATCAAAATTCTATGTTTTTTTATGTGAGAGAATAATTTGCGATTATTTTTTGACATTTTCTCGTAAAATAAGTACACGGTGTAAAAGTTCTTTAGAGAATTAAATTTGCAAATTACTCGGACTGTCTACTCAGTAATTCAGAACGTACGAAGAAATCGAGATTTCGTTGTTGTAATTAGTCACTTAATTACCAAACATTATTCGCGAACAAGACTTTTAGACATGCGAAAATACAAATTTAACATACACCGATAAGCACGAAAGAAAAAAAAAACAGTGTTTTCTCCGAAATTGGATTCTCCCATATGACGCATTCGAGGCGAAAATCCCGCGGAGAGGAAATGCTGATTTATCGGAGCAGCAGCAGTATACATAGTGTGCAACACAACTCTGCCCTCGCGTGTGTATATTTTCGGAGCAAAGTTGTATCTCTCCCTCTCTTTTTTTCTTTTCTTCTCATTTCACGCACGAGCTCTTCGGTAATTTTAATGTCTTTATATATACGCGTTATTTCTTCTTTCTTCTTCTCGTTCGCTTTGGTGGGCGTCGATGCATGCTGCTTCTTCGACTCTTCTCGCTCGCACAGTCGAAAATATACCATCGGGTCACCTTCAAGCTGCTGCTGCTTCTCTTGATTAATCGGCTGTTTTCTTTCACGAGTGTTTGGACTAATTTTTTTTCTTCTTCTCGTTCGCAAGTGATTATTTCCCGACGTTCTATCGTTGTTGCTTTTGAAAATAATAACGGTCCCACCGAAAATTGTACCACCGAGCGAACAAGCGCACTTGTAAATGTATATGCAAGATATATCATCACAAAAGGCGCTCGTCTTACGAAAGAGATTCCCATTCGAAACTCCCTCGCGCGAAGGTTGAAAAAGGTCGATCATACAACACATAGAGAATGAATATGACGTTCTCATCGTGTATAAGAGGCAGCGCATCCGTGCGAATTCCCTCGGACAACAATGAATCGTCGCTTCGACCTTCTCACATTGTATCAGAAATACATACGTTGAATTTGAAAAAAAAAATTATTACATCATCGTGTGGCGGCTAATTCGCTATATCGATTCGGAAATTACATCCTCCTCGTCGCGTGTGACGCGCGTGAATACTTATCGCCTGCTTATAATGCTAATCGCTCGAAAGTAAAAGTAATTGGAAAGCTGGACGCTATATATAGAGTTTTTTTTAGCTTGGGATAGGCCAAAAACCGCATTAAAAACAACGTTGCTGGATGTTTTTCTTTTCTCTCTTCCTTAAGAGTTCTCACTTCCGGAAGAGTGAAAGATTCGAAACTCGCGGGCTTTTTCATCTGTGCAGCGCGGCGCGCGAGCGCGAGAAAGTCCGGTTTATCAAGTCTTCCCCCGAACGTAACGTTCACTTATATACTTACTCGGGTTTGTTGTCGTTAGCGCGAGTTTTTCTCGGAAAATTCAGCCGCGTGTTTGACATTTCTCTTTCGCGTTTTCTGTTATTTTTATTGTGTACCGAAATTGTACAATTAGTATATATTTGTATCACCTAAAATGCTTCTGCAGTGGTTACTGTGCTGATAGCACGTATATTATACATTTGAAAAGGCCTTTTATCTCCAGCAGCAGCAGCGACACAATTTCCTTCGCTACTCTCTGCCGCAATTGTATGTTATACATATACACGCACACGCAGCAAAACGAACGCATCGCCGGGTTATGAATGATTATGTGATTCACGTGTTAACTGTCGCTGCGCGCTTCTTATCGACCAACGTTTTATAAGGCTCTTGTCACTCTTTCCTCTCTTCGTGGTTTTCTTTTATTATGAAACTCGCCTTTTTTTTCTCTTGCTCGCTCGTTCGATCGTTGTACGGCTCCGCGAGTGAGTGGAATTTTAGAACGCATTGAATGGCTTTCCGCGTAATCGGCACTTAAACGTGTATAGACCGGTGAAAAAATATATACGATCATATGTTATGTTGTTATTACAGATGTTCTTTATACGTAGAATTTTTCGGGCACTTGATGCATTTGTTTATCAATTTTAACGTGCATAAGAATATTGAATTTCAATTTAAAATGAAAATTCGTGCAAATAACTATTTGGGTTATGTTTACCTTAAAAATTACAAGAACGATCAGTTCCGAAAAGCCTTCTATTTCAAAACACGCGCGATAATCATCAGAACAAAACCGAACGTAAACACCACAACTTTACCGTAGAAAAATAATAGTTCAAGAGTCGAAACGCACGTACATACACATTTCAAAAACTAATGCTTCGAAGGCATAAATCAATCGTGAAAAATCTTGCCTAACGAGCGAGCCGCACCTCTTGACAAAAGAAAAGCCAAGAAAAAACAGCTGAGTACCGTGAACGATGGAGGCGGAAACAAAAAAAACGCCGGGTGGTCAAGTTAAAAGTGCAGCGCTGCGGCTTTCGATATGTATATATAACACAACGGAAAACGGAAGTAGCAGCAGCAGCATTTACCTCTGATTTTAGTCTCCTGGGGGTCGAGCGGCGGAATCCTGGGGTGGCTGGTCTGCGGCTGCTGGCCGGGTTTCTTCAAAAGGACACCCACGACTTGCGGCGTCATCATCATCTTGGCCGTCGTCGTCGTCGTCTCTTTTTTCAGTCACACAACAACTTCCGGCCTCACTTCACTCATTGTACAAATAAATTTTTCTTTTTCTTTTCAAATCCTATATATATTATATAGCACTATATCAACTCCTTGCGAGCTCACATCGTCAACACGCGACACACTCGACAATAAACAACTCTTGTATATCGAGGTAAAAACACGTTGAAGTTATATATCAAGAATAACCGAGATGGAAACACAGTCTATCCGTGCGAACAGGCGCGCATTCGCCGAGCGACTGACTTGTTTCTCTCTCCTCTTGTGCAGAGCAGTCCGCGTAGGCAACCGCTGCTGTCTCTCTCTCTCTCTCTCTCTCGTTCTCTCTCTCTCTCTCGCGCTCTCTATCCCCACCATCACCACCATCGCGGCGAGCGGTGCGCAAGCAACCCTCGACGATCATCATGTGGTACACATACATGCATACACACACATACACGAGGACCGCATTTTTATGGGATTCTATTTTCGCGCTCGCGAGAGGCTTTAATTAGGTGAGACACTATGTCGACTTCGTTTTTTTTTCTTTTCATACCGCGTGGGATGATGATGGCACGAGAATAGCTGCCCCGCGTGCACACACGGCTAGGTATACATGATCGATTGGCCTTTGATTGAATTGTTGACGCGGAGTGAGTAATTGGGTGAGAATGAGTGACTTTTTTTTGTACTTTTACTTTTGTTGGTTATACGCTTGGTTGAGCAATAGATTGTAATTTTTTCTTCTTCTATTTTTATCAGAGTTTCGGTGAGGATTTTTTTGAAGAAGATCGAGCGATGAAGAGATTTATCAGTGAAAGTTTATTTTCTGATTATTCATTCTGGTTTCATCAATAACGTCTGCGGTTGCTATGCAGCGCATATGAGAAAATATTTATTGGATTGCAGGTAAAATTTAATGTTTATATTAATTTCTTTTTAACTGTGTTATACGTGATTTATTATGCTGGAAACTTTATTGAAAAATAATTCGCTGCATTCATTCTATTAATAATTTATGATATCGATGTAGGTTATACAACTATTTTAAACATATCGACTATTTTTATTCTAAATGCATTTCCATTCAAATATATTTTTTTTTTTGTTAAAAATAGCGAACATCAAAATGATGATGAAAGTTTCCATTCACTGCTATAAATATGATTTTGTATACGAATAGCACGTGTTTGTAAACACAAGCCTGGAAAATACCCGAAGTTGGAAGATTCACCTTTTATCATTTTTCATATACGTGCCAAGACACGCCATATCTCATTCGTGTCATGAGTGGAAAATGTCGATTACAGAAAATACGAAATTCAGTGAAAATTTCATATTTAGAAAATGAATATTTTATTTTTAAATCTGACATCGTTATTAGGTAACTCATCGTCGGAAAATTTTAATGATTGCAGCGCAATTAAGCCTCATCTCAGTCCATTGTGAATGCATGACGCAACAAAAGCCATGAAGGGTATTTTAGTCGAAATAATGAGGCATCATGTATTCAAAGGGCCTAGAAACTGATCCATTCAATCATTAGCCAACCCCCACGATTGTCGGTGAACTCTTTACCATAACACGAGTTCTGCTCTCTCGCAACCCCCATAACCCTCCCTCTTTTTCGCACGTGAATTGAGATTGGTTTTAACAAACCTTTTTTTGTCCGACGAGCGCAAACGTTTTGCTCATGCTGTTGTTATTTTTTTTTCTTCTTCGTATTTTCGTTTCGCTCCATCTCATGGCTCTTTGTCAAGAGTGGCGCGCGTCTCCGCGACCGCACGACCGCATATGTCGAGCTCGTAATCTGCATACCCTTCGAAAATAGCAGAAATAACCCCTTTATGCCGCGAGGCTTATATGTGAAATGCTGTTGCTGCGCAATACGAGCGAGTGTGTGTGTGTGTGTGTGTGTGTGTGTGTGTGTGTGTGTGTGTGTGTATTATTTTTCTTATACCGGAATATGAGGCTATCTGTATTCAAGGGAGACTCGGCTGAATGTTTAATCAGGATCGATAAAGATGTCTAAATGTCATTTTTTGTACAACCGTTTGACTTTGTGGTTATAATACACTCCGCTGCGCAAAAGGTGACAGAGGTGCTATTAATTATTTTGTTCTTTTCGTTTTTTTTTACACGCGGAGACAAGAATATGAAGTCTTTCTGAATGCGGTTTGGGAGATGGAACGAATCGATTTTCTTTAACGATTCCTTTATCATTGTGAAGCTTTGCGATAAGAGTGAACATTTAAATAAAATGTACAGATTGCTAAAAATAATTTTTTGTAACTTTAAAAATATTTGTTGTCCATATGTGCTATCATATCTTAATTATCACTGAAAATTATTAAACAGTATAAATATTGATCATGTGCACACAGAGCTTGTTTGCGAGAATTTCAAGAATGTTTATAGAACATATAAAAAATAATAAATTGATAATTGAAAATATCAACGGAAAAAATTTAACAAAATATGAAAGTTTTATAAAAATAATTTTAAATTCAGTACACGGTATTGTTATAATTATGTATAATTATCTCCCATGATGAATATCATATCTCATAAAATGAGCAACAGATCCTCGGAAAGTCCCAAGTCTTTATAAAGCAAACATCTGTGCAAAAGTCGTATATATACATATACAAAGCATCGCGCCAAAGAAGAAAGCATCGTGGCGTCGTCGCGAAAACTACACCCATAAGGCTTGGCGTGCAAGCGAAAATCCCGGCAATAAATTAACAGCGCCTGGCGTGCCTCGGCACACACCATCGACGCCCGCAATATTGAACTTTTCTACCACGATGTCGCAGCAGCGAAGGCTATACACGGGGGCATTTAAAGACTACTATGTGTGCCTTAGTCGCGCCAGTTTACGGCCACTAAACCAACACACAGTGTGTGTGTGCGCGCGCCCCAAGAGATGCGAGAAATAGAGGAAAAAAAAGAGGACGACACTCGGGGCGGCGTCGTCGACTTTCTTCTTCCGCTTTTTCTGTGGTTCACCGGGTCATTTGCGGCGCATTTTCTTCGAGGGGATATTGCAGGCTCTGCTGCGCGCGCGACAACTGTTAAGAACGTTTCGCGCCAGTTTTTATTTAGAAAATGTAATTTTAATGACAAAAAAATATTCTATGTGGTTCTGACCAATGTTATCAAATAATGTCAATAATTTTTTTAAAAGCTCGTAGTTGGAAAGTCGAATGACATTCGTAAATATAACGCGAAGAGACAGCGATAAATTATTCACAACAGGATCTTTGAATAATTGAAGAAGTCGCAACGAGATAATTCCGTAAAAGACGATCGATAGGACGCGACGAAGTAACACCGATCGATCGCTCGCTGTATATTTTTATAATTTCCATTTTCCTTTGAAAATTGCATATTCTTTTACAGGTCACAAGAGACCCATTACAACGAGAATAGACCGTGTAAAGAGGCTTAGCGACGTAGAAAACTTATACCTTGTATACGCGTTTATGGAAATAAAAAAAATCTTTGTAATAGCTTCAAGGCTTTCCTATCATAGATTTTCTACGCGATTGAATCTTCGGTAGTTACATATAGATCGAAACAAGTTTTTTTTTAACATGACATCTCAAAGAAATATTGAAATGAGCTTATCAACTGAAACTACCGTTTCAGTAAGCAAGTCGATGATTATGAGATAAAAAAAAGGGACTATTCGAGTCACGATCAAGTAGCCTGCAAGCGTTCTCAAAATTCCAATCACCTAACACTCTGAATTCCAAAGCGTATCAGCTGTCTGAAGACGATCGACGATGTCTCTCTCTCACTCTCGACCACCCAATCAAATGGCTGCCTCACTTTATCTATTCGCACCTTGTAATCGATTGGGCGCGCATGCGTCAATCTACAACAATTCACATTGCATACACACACACATGTACATATAGCACGCACGCGAGTCAAGCAAAGCGAATCAAGCAGAACAAGCCGAGTTAGCAATTTTGCGCTCGCCTTACTCGTCTGTCTTGCTTCCGGTAAGAAAAAAATTGCCTCGATAATATCAGGTGATAAATTTTTCGCTGGAAATGTATTTTGATAACGGAATGCGGTCTTTGCGATGGATAAAGATATTTTATTGATAGCAATCAATATTTTCATAATGATTAAAACAAGCGGGAATTATATCATAGACAAATAGTACTGTATGAAACAGATTTTTCTTTGGGAAAGACATCGAACGCGGTAAATTTATTATTGGGGCAAAAACCATTTAGTACGACGTATATGGCTTGTTTCCCATTTTAGTCGAAAAAAATATGTAGGTACAATCTCCAAAAGCGATCGCACTGTGTGAGAATCAATTGAAATGTAATATTTATGACGAGCCCACTCCTTCCCCTGGCTGACTCTTAACTCATCTAACCCCCCAGTGATACGCCGCACCCTTGGTAAAAACGTTTAAATTACTAGCGCTTACCTGCACTTACCTTATATATGACCTACATGCGTGAAAAAACTGGGTACGGTATGTGATTCTCGTGTCTATTGGATGATGATTTCATTTCGTATAATCGGAGCTTGGTTGTAGTCGATAAAAAAAGTCATTTCTTTACAGAATTTTTTATGAAAAAGACTGGATTTATTGAATAAAATATATTTGTAAATGATTCAATTGCATTAAAACATCGTCGCATAATTATTCTATTTTGCTTGAAAACGAAACATATAAACAATAAACGACCGACGTTGCTCTTTTCAAATAAAAACAAAAAAAAGTGCAGCCGCACAAAAGTGTTGAAAACATCAGCATCAAAAGTCAGTTTGCTCGACATTAAACTTTGCATTCGTCATCTCAACGTGCGCTGATGCATTTAAATTTGCATGCGCAAGCGTAGCTTTATCGTTTCATTTTCTCATTGCACTCAGTGAAGCGCAAAAACAAAGGCAGATCACAATGTATGAGACGCTGTGACGTCGCCAAGTACCACCGGATACATTGGATGACCAGTCGCCGATAGAAAATTAAAGGAAATGGACGAGCTGTATGCGCTGATATACGTCTAGCATATATATGTATACACAATACACGAGTGGACGTGCGTTGGATTTTAAACGTATAAAAATATTGATAAAAAAATTATTTAGATTCATTTTTTTTCTGTTGCGTTTCTGCGTTTTATACTTTCATTACTCGGTTATGTAAAAGAATTTGAATGTCACTTTAGTTTTTTAATTGGCAAAAAGATTATTAGAGTTTCTGCAACTTATCGCGTCAAAACAAGATAATAATTGTAAAACTATGATTTCAAAGACGAAGTGTCGTATGCTGCCGAAAAATCAAGCACAGCTCTAGAAAAATAACTTGAAATATAAGCTTGGTACTTTCTCATTTTACTGATGAAATACACTCGCATATAACTGAATTAAAATGTCTATGATAGCGTAAAGTATTTTTGAAAACAACTTTATAAAAATACATAAATGAAAGACAATGTAATATTTGATAAAGTCTAGGAGTTTGAAAAATATATTATTTTGCGACTCAATCAGATATTCATCCTTATAAAAGACAAGAAATTTCAAATTGATGCTGCATTGTGCTGCCATCCTTCGTCAGCTGCATTAGCAATTTTTCAATTTTCATTAACTCGGACTTCCTCAGAAGATTTGCGTATTCAGTGAAGTGTGGATCGTATAGTTACGTTTTTCCTATTTCAGTTATTTTTGTAAAGTAAGTTTGTACCAATCCATTTACTTTACAATATAGGCGTAGAAAGTCATACAGTATAAAAAACATGATTTACATAAATACACCAATTCTCGACGATCAAGATATCATAAGGTGATATTTTTTGACTCTCTAAATTTAAATTAGTGAATGTTTATTAATTCTCAATTAATAGTTACCGATTTTATTATTGCCAAATTCATCAATGAGGCATCGATTAACTTTCAATTTGCAATCTTTCAAAGCTCGTATTTTTTTAAGGTTCCATTGAAGGAGCTGTGTAATATGGCCATTATATCATTGTAAACTGAATAGCCAGTGCATGCACTTGATCTTTTTATCTTAATAACATTAATACTTTATTACTTTATCATGAAGATATAAAGTGGAACTTTAATAGACGAATAAATGTGACGCATTACTTGATTCATTCAATAGAATTTTAGAATTTTATCTTTTTACTATATTATTTTTCCCTAATGGTAAGGCAAGAAGATAAGCAAATACACTTATCGTTCCAAAATTAAAAATCCGCACGTCAACTTGATCTCTTTATCTCTTTATCTTGTCAGTTTTATGTGTTTATCAGTAAGCTTTAATAGAACTGTATTAAAAAAAATCATAATGGCATATACTGCAGCTGTTTAAAGTTAGAAACTTGGAGTTTCTTCTTACGATGAGTATTTCACAGTGGATTGCAAGTATAGGAGGTAATGTACCGTTTCCAATTATATTCTGTTTAATCGAACTAATTTTTAAAAGTATAGAGCCTCGAAAGTAATGAACTCTTCGAAGGTAATTATGAACTTTTTGTACAAATTTATCAGTGCATTAGATTAATAAATATCTGTAAAACTTATCAGTATTTACTGTTCTCATACTTCGTATTTATTTTCAGTAACATTGCTAGTTATGCAATTTGGTTTGATGGCTGGGTGCGTTTCCCCACTATTGGTACAGCTAACTTCGCCAAACTCTCCAATATTAATGAGTAAACATGAAGGTTCGTGGGTGGCATCTTTGGCAAACATAGGTCGATGTATCGGTGCAGTAGTTGGTTCAGTAGTGACTGTTTATTTAGGACCTAAAAGAACAATATGTGTTACTTCAGTACCAATATCATTAGGTTGGCTTTGTCTAGTATTAGCAAATAATATAACAGTTATATACGTAGGCCGAATACTCGTTGGAGTAGGAGCAGGTATGGCATATACTTGTTTTCCGATGTATTTAGGAGAGATAGCAATACCAAAAAGTAGAGGTGCAATGATGTCTTTTGCATCTTTCGGTGGTCCATTTGGTCAAGTATTAGCAAGTATTGCTAGTAATTATTTATCTGTGTCTCGTTCATCTTGTATATATCTTGGTTTATCTCTTTTACTCATGGTCATATTCGTTTTTTTACCCGAATCTCCATACCATTTGATCAAAATTGGCAATCAAGAAGCTGCTAAAAAATCGATTAGGTGGTACAGATCTGGTAAAAATGTACAAGAAGAATTTGAGGTTATAGCAAAATTTATGGTATCTGAAAAAAATATTAAATTTGCGGACAGATTACAAGAATTTAAAAATCCAAGTATCAGAAAAGCTACTTATCACATTGTTATACTTTTTGGATTTATGCAGATCTGCGGTCTAAGCAGCATTTTATTGTATTTGGAAACTATCTTACGTAAAGCTAAATGCTCTATCGTTAGTCCAGCCCACATTGTCATTTACATCAACATTTGTGCAGCTACAGCTGCTCTAGTTTCAATGCTTCTCATCGACAGTTACGGTAGAAGATTTCTTTTTGCATTGTCCAGTGCTGGTGTGTCGATTTCCATGCTCGGCTTAACGAGTCATTTTTTGCTTATCAATATGGGTTTTGATGCTGCTAATTTACAATGGTTGCCAATAACGTCATTAGTATCTTTCATGATATTCTTTTTTATTGGTTTTTTCCCAGTTCCCAATGCTGTAACAAGTGAAATTATTCCACCGAAGGTTAAATCTATTGTAAGTTGCCTTGGCAGTCTTACGACAGCAATGGTTGCATTTTTATCTTCTAAAACGTACCAGCCAATGGTTAATTCTATCGGTGAAGCTTATGTGTTTTTAATTTATGCCATATTTTCATCAGCTGCATTGCCTTATACACTGTTTGCAATGCCCGAAACGAAAGGTAAAAGTTTGCAAACGATACAAGAAGAGTTAATAAAGAGTGATATGAATAAACAAGATATACCGATGGAGATTCAGGCCTTGAACTCCAAAAGTTAGTGTTATACAATGAATATTATGAAAGATGTCAAACGGTGTCAGAAGTTTTGAAAATTCAATGTTTAGTAAACTAGGAAATAGAAATGAACGGGTTGAAAATGTGAAAGTGTTTATCAAAATATGTCGACTCAGGGTGTAATTATTACTATTATTATAATCATTATTATAAGTATGTTTAGAAAGTTCTCAATTTATGTATATAATTAGTAAAAATGCATATCATATTATTTGATTAATTTACTTTAAACTGTCTCCAACCACACTGTATTATATTACACAAGTCCTAATAAGTCTCATCAACGTTCAATTTTGAATCAACTTGATTTGAAATATTATTATTATTAATTTAAAATATCAACTCAATAATACAAATATAAAAATTCTAAATGAAGTACCCTCAAAAATACGTGACCTCATTTCGCACAAAGGAAGTACATGCCAGCGGATAAACCCACACGAGTTCCAAATAAAAACTCGTCGTTGAAAAACGAAAAGTGTAAAAGTGCACCAGAAAGAAAGAAGACAGATTAAGCGTTGGTAAGAGAGCGAGTAAAGTCCCCGTCCAAAATAAATACATCGCCAGCCAGGAAAAAAAATATCGTAAACTACTGCACTAACACTCGCGGACGTTTTTTTTTCTCCTGCGGCACCGCGACAAATCCTTTATTCTATCGCCCCTGATTTTTTGAATTTTTCCCCGATAGCGATGTTTAGTTTTCGGATTCTCAAAGTTTTAAATTAAGGGACGGGTTGGGTTTTCAGAGTCGAGAACGTCACGCTCGATTAATTCACGCTAGGGGTTTCCCGAAAATCGGAGGCGAAACGAAATAGTACTTTACGATATCTTACATACAAAAAAATCTCATCTATTTCACAAACTCGTTCGCTATTCTATCTAATGCGTATAATGGTTTTATATAATAACTTAAAAATCTAAACTTGAAGCATTTGAAAGACGAGTTATCGTCGAAAAAGAATTCGCGATAATAAATAATAGCGCGTGTATGATTAAAGATAAACACACGCGAAAGTTGTCCAGCTGAATTTCTCCCGGGCAAATTGATTTTCAATTAGGCTCGGTTTTATGAGCCTCGCCGCTAAATGACCGGTTCCGGTGTGCGTCGCGCGGTTTAAAAGCGTGAAAATCGAAATAAATAAAACGCGCACACATTGATAAATCGTCGCAGCACGAAAAACCAGAAGGGGAGGGGGGGGGGATTAATTATTATTGTCGAGTGTGCGCAATCGCGTACACCGGAAAAGGAATGAAAATTCGTGAGCTTTTTTCTGCGGATCGGTTTACTCCGCATATAAATCAACGACTATGTGTATAATATATATATATATGTATATGTACGCTCGCGCGCGCGCGCGCGTCTAAGTTCAAAAATACACTTTATACGCTGCTATGGGTATATGTATGTGTACGCTAGTTTATCATTATATTTAATCGCGGTGTGCGCGCGCTTGTGCGACAGACCCCAAACCATACGGAATTACTATATATTCTCGTATAGGCTAATATATAATATTGCGATTTAACTCGTTTGTCACTTCGGAAAAGAGATAGTATTACTTTCATTTGTTTTATATATATATTTCATTATTTATGGTGATTAATTTGGCAATAAGTTTCGACAGTATATATTTTAAAAGTAATTCATAAAAAACAGAATGCCAAAATCAGATTAGAATTATATTTTATATTCTATTTTATGAGATACGTTCAAATTAGAGAGAATAATTTTTGGAAAACTGCTATTCTATAGTATAGTCAAAGCTAGTGTACTCGCTCATTTCACCAAATCCAGGTGTACATTTTACGACGCGAAACTTGTAACTGCCACTGGCTTAGTCATAAAAGTAATAGACCAACGCAGGCGCAGACTTTCTTTAATTTTATGACTTCAAATTTGTATACCTGCAACGCTTGTAAAAGCTGCACGGCTAGATACCTCTTCAAAATTTTCGACCTTCAATTAACTACTACACTCATAATCGTTTAGAAACTCATTTGAGATTTGAGCGATGATTATAAGAATCTCGACGCGAGAAATGAATTTTTATTGTTTTGAAATACCGATGAAATTTCGATTTACCGCTATTTATTGCAGCCATATACCGCACATTAAAGTGGTAGCTCGAGCACACACAATACAAAAGTGTACGATTTTTCAAACGACTCGACAATGCCCCTTTTACCTTCGTGCTCTATAATAAATGAATCCGCTGAATTTCTCGCGCTCCTTTTTTTTCTTACGCGAAGCTCGCATTAGTCACCGTGCTCGCTCTCTACTTGGCGCAAAAGCAAGACCGCAATTAAAGTGTCGCTGAACTCGCGGTTGCCACTGAAGGATCGAAGAAACGACAGTGAGAGAGTGAGAGAGAGAAAAAAAAGAGAACTGATCATTATCGAAGCGCATAATAGTATAGCTGCCTACCCGCGTGCCGCCCGATAAACTTGGCACTGCATTGTGCGCTTGCACGTAAAGTATTTCACGAAAAAGTTGAACCATTCATTTAAAAAGAGCTCGAGTTCGGTGAGTACCGAGTTAACTGAGACTTTTGGAAGACGAAACGGACATTTTAATTGTACATATGTAGGGATTATATTTACGAATGATAACAACAATTTTAAAACTAATTTATCAATTATAAATTTTTAATATTTTAAATTTGCTTATGGAATTGAATGTATACTTTGGGCACACCAATTCGATAACTTTTTTTAGGAGAAGCAATTTTGATTTATACAATAGTTGACATGTACGCATTGTCAATTTTTTACATCGATCACTCAAAAATTCATTTAAATGCCTATCGGACCATATCTAAAAATAAAAAAAAAGTAATATTTCATTAGACTGCCATTGCCACGACGTATTTAGAAATAATCAAAAATCGAGGTGAAATACTATAGCAATGCATTAGCCAAGCGCAGCCTACGGACTCGCTAGACCGAGTGGCTCGATGCTCAGGCACGTACATAAGCGCGAATCGCGTGTATACTTACTTTTACTTTCACTGTTAAAGGAAACGCACGTTGCACCTATACACACACACACACACACACACACACACACACACACACACACACACACACACACACACACACACACACACACA
>JAWWMK010012546.1:0-23088 GCA_035047105.1 Galeopsomyia nigrocyanea
GTGGGCACATTTTTTTTTCGATTCTACACACCAAATAGTTTGTAAAAATGGCTTCCGTTAGTGCGTGCCCCTAATATAAAAATTCGGACAAACGGTGTCGAATTATGGCAGTTTTTTTGTGGAATTGCTCATATACGATAAACATATTCAGCATAAAAAGCAGATTCCCGTAAACTTTAACAATAACAAATAGCAGATTTGTCATATGAAATTTATTCACAGTATCCCCCAAACGCCACAAAAAGAAATTAAAAAGCGGCACAGATATAATTAATTCGTGAGTTTCCAAAAGTAAAGCGTAACAATTTTAATTCCCATCGACAAATTATTCGTCGCATCAAAATTCATCTTTACAACTCGCAATCCCCAAAAATCAGGTAGCGCGCCGCGCGATGAGAATCAATATAGTAAACCATCAGAGCGAGATACACATAACAGCTGCTGCTGCTGCTGCAAAATATGGTATAAAGCATATCGTATAGACGTCCATGCGATGCAACAGACATATAGCACGAGCCGCCTATATGGGCAAGCGAGAAATTAATGTAGCGTCATAAAGACAATTGGCGCTCGTTAATCTTTGTCTTGGGGCTGTTGCACTCGCGCTCTCTCGCTGAGCTGAAGTCGGATCTAACGGAAGGGAAAGGTGCTGTGTGTGTGTATGTGTTGTATGCGCGCTTGCAACGTATATACGTTGCGAGTAAATCTATAAATCGTCGCGCACGTATAGGTATATGCGTGCCGTAATTACGCACCGAGGCCCATTAATCTCTACCGCGTACACTTCTCTCTCTCTCTCTCCGACTTTATTAATTAGTCATCGTTTACACTCTCGTGTGTGGATGTGTGTGTGTGGTATTGTCGAAGGCTTATTAATAACTCTACGGATCGTCACAGTCATTAGAGCGATCTCTTTCTCTGCCACATTGCGCAAAACAGTTTTTATATATATAACGCGTGCTTGTAGTAGCGAAGGCTTGTACATATCGTTGTTAATGCTTTGCTCTGATTTATCGTTCGTTAGGCGTGTGTATGTATCGCGCGCGCGCGCATGTGCTTTGTTTCTTTTGTGCTGTCGCGAGCCAACTTTCAAAGTTTATTCTCGCGCTAATGTGTTCTCTTGTGAGTGATATGTTTCCTTTTTTTCTTTCTTTCTTTGATCGAGTGCGATAAGTGCGAATATGAATGTTGAAAGTTATAGGTGTACGGGCGTTTGATTCGACTTCAAGACACGTTGCTTTATATAATTGTTATTTGTATGTCAGTGGTACAAAGTATCATATAGCGTTTAGAATTATTTTTTTTTTTCGTAATTGGATTCTTTTGTTGCAAGCGACGACGCGCTTATTTATCGCGGTAATTAGAATTTCAAATATCTTTTTGTAATCTGCTTAATCGTATTTTCTCCACGCAATTTTATACACAACAACTTGCCGTGTCATTCTTTTTGAGGAATGAAAAAAGGAAGAGATACATAAATATATCAAAACTCACCATCAGAACTTTTGGTTCAGATCGAAATCTCTTTTTTTTATGATATACCTTCGCGAGCGCGCGCACACGTTAATCCGTAATTACCCGCGAGGCAGTGTGTTTCATTGTAATGCGATTGAACGAATTTTTTTTTCTCCTTTGTGTAATATACGCTTTGGTATCCGGTTCTTGAAAAAAAAAAAAAACTTTCGAATTTCGTTTGTAACGAAAATATAATCAGCAACGAGATCAAATGAAATTTCGACAATGCACTAATGAGCCAGACTTCAATTAATTAAAATGAATTTTTTTATCTTTCTGGATTTGCATCAAGATTAAATTTATTATTCCGGAAACAAAGCAGAGAAATGATATTGAATAATAACATCCCCTCTCGTATAAACTTCCTAACAAAAGATCAGTGTAAGGTCTCATGATAATCCAAGTGAAACTTTAAAATCCAACGTAATAACGAGAGCTGATCTTCTCTCTCTCGAAGGCTTTAGCCAAAAATCGCGAAGGGTCGTGTGCGGTTTTCCTTTGTCTGAGACTCGCTCGCTCGCTCGCGAACGGAGGGACCTTTCTCTTCTCTCTTCCCGCGCCGATCGAATCCCTGCGGATGTATAGTTGCACAGATATACTTCAGCGTGTGATTTATGACGCTCGTGGGGTTGCGCGCGCGCGCGCGCGATCGACGTAAAAGAAAAAAAGAAAGAAAGAAAGAGAAGGATAACCCACTCGATAAAAAGGGCTCGCGTTCCTTTTCGGGGGACGTTTTTGAATGTTGCGGCCGGGAAAAGTTGGATGGGCTGACTAGACATGTCGTTCGTGTGCGAGGGAAATTGCAAGTGCCGCCGGGCGCGTTATATGCTATCTGCGCGAACTCTTGTGCCTGCTGGGCAAAAGGTTTTATCGATATTCGCCTCTCGCGCGGATAAATTTTTTCGTAAAACTTCACGACGAAACGACATTTTTCTTTCTTTCATTGACAAAAGAGAGAGAGAGAGAATAAAATGGTATTAATGTCTCTGGAAAATAACACTCAATTACCCTGCTCAAAGCTCCTTGAAAGCTCTATCATCGTCAAAACGACGACGAATCCATTAATTACTACTCTCTCTCTCTCTCTCACTCTTGGCAAACAAGCTTGGAACGCAAGAACTCCCATAAATATTCAAGCCCACAGACACACATACACAAACACTGTGAGCTTCAATTTTTCTTGCCGCAATTAGGAGCTTCCAATCAGATCTCCCTCACAAACCTCAACGGATCATTTCTCAAAAGCTTCTCTCCCTTCGCTTTCTCTCGTCGTTACGTCATTAATACTCAGCCCCGTCGATTTCGCCTTACTCATCCTGCTGCGCGCGTGTTAGCGCAAAAGGGTCAACGTGACAAGTCCAATCTGAGCTGCTTGCCATTAATCGACAAGAGAGTGAGAGAGAGAAAGACACTTCGCCGTATGTACGTTGGAGGGTGATTTATCCGAGAGAGCTTCGCTAATCTCTCTCTCTCTCTCTCTCTCTCTCTCTCTCTCTTGCCTCGCTTGGGCTCTGTGGTGTGCTTGTTATGGGGGATCTTGTTGGCCGAACGAAGGTTTATCCGGATACAGTCTTTCGTGTTTTTGATGATTTTTGATTAGTGGATTGGGCTGTGACGTTATATGTCGACAGATGTTTGTGTACTGGTTAATTTGCTTTAATATTAATGTTTGAAGTAGAAATGAAACTTGATCAAGATGTTAGAAGAAATTCCATTTCAAATGTCAACCCGAGATTTTAGCTATTTTTTTTTCAGAGCTATGAGATCGAACGATCGGTATCAACGATTCAGAATAATTTATGTGTTTAACGTATAATTTTCTACTGGAAACAAAACAACGCAGTAGCATCCATCTAGTGACAGTTAGTTGGAATTAAAAAAATATAGACAAACGAAACAATATTCCAATTTAAACAATATATGACAAAATAATTTATGTTATCTAGCATACCACTGGAATTAAAACGCTTTAAATTACGTTACGAGAATCATTACAGACTGGAATTTACTTTGATTGAAAAGTTAAATTACAATATAATCATACCCTCGCTTTAATTCACGTTATTTTTCACATGCAAACACATCAATTTTTTTTTTCTTTCGTTCGTTTCGAACGAAGAACGCAATTAATTGAGTAAGTAATTTTCAACTCTGGCTTCTTCAGTAATTAATACTGCATCAAGAACTCGTTAAAATTTTTTGCTCAACGACCGCCCTGAATACTTCGAATATCGCGCAGGGGGGGAAATCGTTACTCTCACTCGCACATATGTACACGCAATTCGCATTATGCAATGCAATGCGCGTAATTTATATATTTTTTTTTACCACCGCATCAATTTTTCACTCTCCATTCCCAGAAATACACACACTGTCCTCCTTCTTAATCACTTTAAATAATGTACGAAACAAACTGTAACGCACATACATTATACACCCACGTACTTTCTCATCCCTCAACGCAGTTTTCACGCGTCTGCCAAATCGCCTCGCGGTGCGTGCGCCTCGTTGTTATTGTTATGACTTGGCGCGCTAAGTGGCACGGAAGTCATAATTAACCCTTACTCGCTCGCTCTCTCTCTCTCTCGCGACGCAATGTTGTGTAAATTTTTGCGGCGACTATATGTTTACCCGCGCCCGAAGAAAATTTCCCTTTCTTGCTAATTTGACTGCATTATGTAAATGCGCGTGCACACATACATACACAGTGTAGGTATTATTCAATGGGATAATATGCAAACGATGAAAATGAAAATGAAAATTTATAACCATGTCGTGAGTGCAGTGTGTATGTAATATATGCTTGTCTCGAAGAAAATCGTATTAATGGTTTTCACCTTCGATGCCTTATCTCTGTCTCTCGACAATGTTCTATATAACGGCACATCGATCCGACGACGACAGCGTAGCACGACGAAAGAAAACAAAAGGCTATATACACCAGAGAAGATGATTTACGACCCGCCACATTATTTATCCTCGCGCGTTCGTAAACGGCTATGAATACAAGTTTCTTTTCTTTTTTTTTTCTCTTTCAAAAAAAAAAAAAAGAATAGAGAAGCACTGCATGTATATGAATTTTTTAGCGACGTTGTAATTGGCTTTCGCATGCAAATATATACTTCGACTCGCCGAGGTGACGAACAAACGCGTTATCTTGATGTATTGTCGCACAAATCACTCCGACTTCGAGACGTTAATATACGTCTGCGTGTGTGTGTTTTTTTTTCTCTCTCGACTTGCTCGATAATACACATCACCGCTGCGGCAAGAGATTCTTTCAATTAGCGGCGATAAAACGTCGCCGAGACGTCAATTGTCAGCGTTGAAACGATTGAATTAGCCATCTCATTATACGAAAGTAATTAAAGAAACGATTCCGCTTTTTTTCTTTTTCTTTTCTGCGCGTTTGGAAAAACAGTCTAGTAAATCAAACGGAGAAATATCACGTATACATTACGCAACTATCAATTAAAGTGCTAATTTGACAGGCACGAGCGTGTGGCATAAATTCAATAGTGTAAATTTCGAAAGAAAAGAAAAATCGTTTGTAAATAAACGAAAGCATCTCTTTTGCTCTTTTGTTGTCAAAAGCTCTTCTCGCAAGCCGCGCGGCGCGCGCGCGCAATATAAGCTTTCACTCGCACGGGCGCTAGATAAATTTATAGCACGCGGATGTATAACCGATGATTACGCTTGGCCATACCTCACACGCCGCCACACCGCCGCCGACATACTATACACGCGAGAGATTTACTTTCACCGAGCTGCGAGAGAGAGAGAGAGAGAGAGAGAGAGAGAGAGAGAGAGAGAGAGAGAGAGAGAGAGAGAGAGAGACGCCTTATGTACATATACGAGAGCGAAACGCTTTGCTGATTTATACATTCGCGCACTTGGCGACTTTAAAATGCTGATTTACAAGCTTTTCGCGCGTATAGTCGCGCGTTGATTGTATAGATGCAATATTATAAGGGACGTTGCGTCTGTCTCTCGCGGGAGCTTTTTCGAAAGCTCTTTAGCTGAGAGCTTTTTTTTTTGTTTTCGATGCACGAAGGATGATGTCGAGGGAGTATCGCACGGAGAGTGCGAATATATTCAATTTTATGATTTTGGGAAGATTGTGATGTGTGATATCGGAAGATTTTGATAAAATTTCGAGGCATATATTAATATAGTAGATTATGAGAATATAAGACGAAAAGAGAGTCGCATTTACATTATTATTTGTTTCATTGGCTCATAATAAATTAATTCACAAATCAAATATAAAAAAACTAAAGAGGATGGTACGGTATCTCGTCATTTACTGACGGAATACATGGTGATTTTTCAAATGAAATTTATTGTATCTCCATTGCAACAATAGTTCTATAGCGGACAATTCGTTTTTCAATTAATCCCAATCAATTACACCTAAAGCCATCTAACGAGCGTTGGAGTAAACTGCTTGGCGTATATAAACGGCATGTAGGTAAGTAGAAAACTGCATGAATAACTTATTTTTAAAGGCTCGAATAATTAATCATGTAAAAAAATTGATGTAACGTTTACTAAAACAAATTGATGGGATCAAAAGTCAAGTTGAAACACCCAAAGTACATTGTTAAATATTCAATCTAATTGAAGTAAAAGTAATAATAAAGCGAAACTTATTTGAAATGAATTTCAAAGTCGATTGGGGGGGGAATGCGAAACACGCCCCTCCCTATGGAAACATCAAAAAGGATGTTAACATAGTTAGCGAGCAGCGAGTCTGGAATAGTATTGCAAAGATTTATTGGATTAGCGCGGAGGAAATCCAAGGAACGAAGGGCATTTCTGACCCTTCGATTAGTTTCGCTCGATATGAGTCGCCGCAGGCTATATAAGAGAGCCGCCACACATTGCGTGCCGAGGAGTCGAGCCGAAGGGCTTTTAATTAAAATAGTTGACGCATTGGCACATACATACAGACAAAACACATGCGGCAATAAAAGTCACAGATGAATGATCGTAAAAGCACACTGGAAAATCTCTTTTGAACACGCGCGGTTTTTCTGTATTGCTTTGTTTGACATTCAACGACTCGTCTATTAAACGCTGTGAATGGATTTACTGATTATATACGCGCGCATGAATTATTCTTTGACAATGCGAACGACGTTTGCTCGTAAATCGTACTGCGCAAAAACATTCCTTGTAATCCCTCTATAGGTAAAAATTCAAACTAAATAATTATTAACAGCAAGCTTTAGTAAAACCATAAAACTCCAGTTTCACGAACGAATAGACGTTCAAGCAATCAAAAGCAAAAGTGCAATTTTCCTACAAACCTATAACTAGACCAACCCAAATCAGATTACCAAAAAAAAATCCAAAATTATAAAGTCAAACATCCCCGCCATTAATTTTTATTAAACACTCAGATTAAAATCCTTGCAAGTTGTTCTCTCTCTCTTTCTCTCGCCTCGCCAGCACATTTCGCGACATGAAATATCTATGGCAAAGAGCACACACACATACACCGCGCGCACGGTCGGTCGGTCGAGGAGATATAGGCGAAGTTTAAGCATGAACAGCACACAGAGAGTATAAACGCAAAGTTGCACGGATAAGCAGGGTAACAGCGTAAAAAGGTAATACCTACAAGCGCGTTTGCGCTCGGTACTCGGAAGCGCGCGCCAGCGAATCAAGATGCAAATGAGCGAAATTAATGAAGCATTAAGCTCTTCTTCGCGCTCGGCCATATTTAATATCTTAATCTGGCGGCGATCTTATCGCTGAACCGAGGCAACGGCGAGCATTAACTTGGAGGCCTGCGCGGGATGTATATATACGTATATATATACGCCGAGTGGTTTTAGTGGGGTATAAATTAAGATTAGTCAGTCGGCACTTGCCATTAACATTTGCCATTACGGCTATTAACATTAATTATGGGCCGCGGCGGTAAAGCGAGCGAGCTAGCGATATATATACCAAGAGAGTGAGACAGAGCCTTCCAGGCTATAAACCACACCGTGATAGCTTCGTATCTCGCGCGCAAACCGACCGACTTGCGTGGATATAACGTCACCTGTGTTCTCGTCGTCGTCTTCGCTTTATTAAACAGCTATCTAACGAATTTTGTTCATTGCCGCTGTGCATGTGCGTGAGATGCGAGTTTTGCTTTGCGATTGCATTGCTTGGATGAGCTTCAGTTTGAAGAAACTGACAATTATTCATCGCTAACTTTTATAGTCTTTTTTTTTTACGTGGAGGAATCAAATTAATTCTGAAGTTAACTACAAAATAATTAACTCTGACAGGCTGATACAACGTTAAGTTAATTATTTTTAAATACCGCATACCATGCGATTCATAAAAAAAAGATATATCCGGTATCTATCCAATTGGAAGTTTATTGAACTTCGTTAGCATCCTAATTGAATAGACTTTAGAAGTAATTGCCAAGTATACCGACAAGTCAGTATACGTTATACTCTGATTAGTAGTCTACGTCGACTCAATAAAAATCGCTCAATTAAAGCCCGGCAAATCCATTATCTCGAGCACAAACCTGTTAAAGCCATCGCGCAGAGTATTTTTTCGTAGAAACTCTGCGAGAATTAAGAAATTATCCCGGCTTGTAACATCGAGAAGAAAAAAAAAAAAAAAAAGAAGCTCCGCAAACCAGCCGACAATTAAAACCTTTAGCTTTCCTTTCCGTCTCGGCAGCAAACGACATAAAAGGCTCCATTCCGCGAAACATTCTTCGCAACAATGTACATCCATTCTTCTTCGACGAAACTATACGCGGGCTAAAGAAGCGCTTCTCGATCGCGCGAAATTACTCGACGGCGCCCCGCATGTATATAACGAACAGTGAGAAAAAAAATTTTTTTTGCGAGCAAACGCGGTGGCACGTAATAAAGTCATAAATAACGTATTCTTTGCGTGTGCACCTCGTTAAACTGCGCGGCAATTATATCGCTTCTCGCGTGCGTTTAATGTCGCTAGCAGTTTTCAGATTCTTTTCTTTCGCGTATATAAATGTGCGTTGCATGCATGCACTTTTTTTTCGTTCGCGTGGATTGCAGTTTGACCCTCTCTGCGCCAACCGAATTTTAAGTGGCTTCTTTTAGTTAGAGATGTTCTGTGGTAAGGACTCTTAGGAGTCGATTTTGCTTTTATGAGATTATTATATGTCTTTGTGGAGGTATAGCTTTTTGTTAAATTTTTTTTATTGCTTCTTGGCAATTCGGATACAATTTCATGATGGCAAGAACCCATATTTAATAGGCCATACTTTCATGTATTTACATTTGCTTATAGATTAACATTTAATCAGGGAAGATAAGGCTTCCGATTGAAGTTGATGTAGTTATAATACATCTTTAGCAAAAGTCCTAAACTACATTTTTTCGATTAAATTTCAAATGAAAAATTGTTTTTCTTTTCAACTTTATCACGATCTCCAGTTCATTTTTTATAAGTACAGAAAATTTTGACGCTCTAGCACAGTGACGTCAAGCAATCGCGAAATATAATATATTTCTTCATATACGCAAGCTTGACAAAATACATTTGGCGCTGAAAGTGCTCTGAATGGTGGCGCGCGGCACTACAGGAAACGCAAAGTCAGTGCGGAAATGAAGGCCCCCACGTAGAGCGAGTGTATATTATCGAGCGATAGGTGTCAAAGTTTAGCCGCGTGTATGCAAACGCGCGGCAGATGTATATATGGAAGTTGAGCTGTTGCAAGTACGTTGGATATATACGGCACGATGCAGAAGTCGGAAATTGCGCTCTCTCTCTCTCTCTCTCTGAGTATATATGTCACGGCTGAGAAATCACGACAGCTGCCTAAGAATTATAAACGCAACAGAAAATACATCAAACAATCAACTCCCATACACTTTTTACAGCTGACTAATTGCAATATTAAACTCGCTTGTGGCGAGCGTGTTTTACGACTTATTTTGCGAAATCGTTAATCACCGCGCACACAACGATCCTGCCAACAGACGAAAAAACAACAGGCAGCAGCAGCAGCAGCGCATCCTCTAAAACCACGCGCACCATAAAGAGAGAGGCCAATTTTAATTCCGCCGTAAGAACAGAGAGAACTGCGCGTTCGCGCGCCCGTTAAAGGCGTTCGCGTTGCATGGGGCATTGTAAATTAGCAGAAGGCCGGGGTGCGCGAGCGCGTTCTTTAAGCGGAAGCTCGACGTGCAAGTGCCACTATATCCTGATGATTTACGGCAGCCCCATAACCGGCTACCGAGCGTTTATACGTCTCGCGGGCGTAAAGTGCCGAGAGATGTGATGCGCAATTCTCCCTCCCCCCCTTATATATACCCATCTCTTCTCCGACGCATATAGGCGCTGCCGGAAATCGAAGCGCTCGTCAATCATCCGCCTGCAATACACTCGTATATACCGATGGCTTTGAGTTATGTTGCAGAATGCGTTGGGAAGATCTTATAACGGTTGCGTATAATGTGATTCTAGTTAAGTATTCGAGATAGCTATTTTTTTTTTTGTAAAAAAAATAGTTTGGTATTTTTGCTTGGGTATTGAAATTTATTTAAAAATGATCGAGGTCAAAGGTATTTTCAATGTGACCGTATTGAACTTTACAAAAATTATCCACGTGTCTTTTTTCAATCGATAGTTTTTTTAACCTTTTGCGATATTGAAGGTGATTCGTTCAAATCAATTTATAAGATCGATATCCTTCAAAAACGATATTATTCATAAATATATTTCAAAAACTATATAGTACTGAAACTTTCGTTTGAAAGCCTTAATCTTCGTTTCAGAAATATATAAATACGAAGATGAATTCTCACATTTTTAGTCACTATGTTGCTATTTATTTCAGTTCATTTTCACGTATTCTCGATTACAAAATCAAAATTAATAATTGAAAAACAATCAGAGAACCAAAAAGAAAATGTAAAGTAGAATTTTTCAAAATATTTAGCAATGTTAAAGGGTTAGTTAAAAAAATACATATATCATTAAATTTATTGGTAATTTTTTATTTGCTCACATAAAAACATACAATATAGTAAGAATACACTTCAGAAATATTCTTGCAACCGCATGGTTTAATATACTATGATATATTGCACACAAAATAGTTGTACAACATTAATACGTGTTATGAGAACTGCAAAAATTTGAATATTTTGTGATTCAGTGTAACAACTGTAATAAACAAACATTTAGTGGACTACAATTCTAGTTAATTTTTTGTTAAAATTTTCCTCAACAATTCCCCAATGAATACTACTACTGATATAATCATTCCAGAAGCATGAATGATCAATATTCTTTTCAGCGTCATTGAATCATCAACTAGAGTAAGCTCATGCTTCTTTTTATACTCGATAGTCACGGTTCCACTATTCCATGACTGCTCCAGCCCAGATTCGAAGAAATACTGCAGGATTGAATCGAATTTATCCAGATAAAAGTTGATCTTCGTCGAAAGAAATGCTTTTACGCAGTAATGGAACTTCATTCTTGCGAATTTTAGTCCCAAGTCGTTGTTTCCCATTTTATCATATTCTCCGACGTACCAATCAGCTCGTCTTGAATCCATGAAACAAATAACGTCTTCTCCCTGCTTGAGTAATTCAACGCAATCTTCGATAGCTTCTGACTTTATCAATCTTCTCTGGAATTGATCAAAGTAAGGATCACTTGCATTGCCTAGTAACTCGAACAGTCCTTTTTCTACGTATGGTGTTAGACCAACTTTTTCTATATCTTCAAAGGTTTCGAAATTTCGTTCGGTCCACGAAGTTCTCATGTCAATGAGTTGGCCAATATAATTGGGAATGAGAGTCATGGATAAAAAGGCAATGAACAAAAATGTGATTCTTTCGGAGAATTCTTCAGGCTGGTTAGCTGCTTGACCGAAACAAACTCTGACCATGTCCAGAATCGTCATCGATTTATCAGTTCTTGAAGCATATCTAGTCAATAATCTTATTATTGAAATCATCAGAGTGATCAATCCCAAAATCAGCAAATTTTCGTAAGCTATTTGGACAGTGTTAGAAGGTTTGACAAGGACGATCCCACGTAGAGTGCCAAATCCATAAACCCGACTGTAGTCAAATCCAGCATCCAAAAGAGATCCAATTATGTACAATGGCACAGGGGATATCTGATTAGTGCCATTGATTAAATTGTCTATAGCTTTTGAGAAGCTTGTGTCCTCATAGTCAACAGAAACTTGTATTTTCAAATTTAGAGCATCAGCTACATTCTTGAAAATCTTGTAAGTCACTCCAACGAAGTGTGGATTGTTGCTCTTTTCAGTTAACATCATTAAGGGTGCTTTATCAATGAATGGAACTTCAATAGTGTAACCATTCATGTTATGGATTTTATCCGGGAAAATAGTTGCATTTGAAGACCATACCATCGAGTTGAATGTATTGGAAAATGGGAAGTAATTAAAATAAAGTGCATCTTTTTCTGCGCTTTGAGGAGATATCCATAGGATGGTAAAATCCAGGAAATATTTCTCTTGCCAACCAAGTTGTAGTATTGAATGCAATAAATCTTTGTCTAAAAATTCTTCATCGGTCGAAAGAATTACCAAACATTTAGATCTCACAGCTTTGCCTGATTGTTGAACCAGCCAGCTCAGGAAAAATGTTATTTTATCCAAAATATGTGCTTTTGATATTGAATTCTGTTCATAAGTTTGAAACAGAATGTATGTTGCAGTTTTTCCAAAATAAAGAAAATTTGAAATATTCACTGATGGATTGCTTGTATATGTTGTTTCTAATTCAGCAACCAAACTTGGGGTGTTTCCTACTATCTTCTTGATAATACTATTTTCGTAAGTGCTGATGTCTGCATTATTTTTGAAAATAATAGAATGATAAGTTTCGATCTGTAAATCAATTTCTTCCAGTGCTTCCTTTCTGTTCAATGCAAAACAATTTATAAACTGAAACTGCCAGAATATCATGTAATATAAATAAAAGTAAAAATAAGTTGACATTCTGTGAAATATTTTTGCGATCAATTCGATGGTACTCTGTTGAAAGTCGACTGGGCACTAAATTGAATACGAAACATTCAGCGTTCGCATAGAAGTATATATACTACTTGCAAAAAAAACAATGAAAAATGCCACAAAGTCGATAAAAAAAAATTGTAGTACACGTATCGTGTGCATATTGGCGCCAGTGAACTATGTAGCATAGGTGTTCGATTTTTCGAATATTTCAACTATTTTTACCGCAGGAACAAGTTTTACATGGCATTGGAAGTCCCAGTAGATATATTATAAATATTTGGAAAGTGCTGTGTCTATTTCTAGCGTATAGTAAATTTGCTTATAAAAATACTTGTGTATCGATGGTTTTGAATTATGTAGTTGAACACTTTTGATATTGAGGGGCCTTCTAACGTGATAGTTCCAAAACTATTTTTTTTCATAAAAGATAGATGGCTACGACTGTTTAGGTATCTATTTATCATTTTACACCGCACGGTATAATATGCTTACAACCATTAGTTTTTGAAAACTATGCATGTTGCAATAAAAATATATTTTTTATTAATACATCTGATGGAAATTTCGCATGTAAAATTTTTCCTCACACGCAGCAGAAATCTTCTCACTTTACTGCGTCCCCTCGAAAGAAAAAAAAATGAAAGAAATTCTTATATGCTAGGTCTTTCCCATTTCCGCAGCGCATTCGCCTTCCAATTTCTCATCTACCCTGAATCCCAGTATTCAGGAGGACGTCATATTTATTTCCTCGACTCGATCGTCGTAGTGGCGCATCAGACTTGATCGTCGCCACCTTGTGAAAACGTTCCCCAAGGAAGGCCGAAAGGTTATTCCCGATTGAGCCCTTAACGCCGGCCGCGACGCTTACTTTTTTTTCCCTTCTTCTTCCGAATGTCCGGCCGAAATCTTTCGCGCGAAAATCGCGCTGGGGCGTCGTAAACACTTATGGGTGTTGGCTGAAAGTGATGTACGTAGGTCGTTATGATTTTTATGAAGAGTGCGATTGTGCTGTTTGATTTCGGGGAAATAAGATTGTGAATTTCGAGATTATAGAGCGGCTGGATGAATAATCATGATTTCTGCTGGGTTCCAAAATATTTTTACAACTTTTATAAAAATTTTATATAACATTCGCACGATAGGAATTGATAGCAAGATATATACATGTTATAGTACAGCTATCGTTTGATTTAAAAATACAAAATTATTGTAACATACTTTAATGGAACTCGATTCATTACTTCATGAATTTACAAATGTATAAATGCCAACATATCACTGCTGGAAATAATTCGCTTACGTGTAACAATACAGGTATCTACAGAAAGATTTAATTTAATATATTCAAGACTTTTCATTTTTCTGCTCAAGTGCAAGCTTATTGTGCGATAAAAATTACATTCACGTTGATTTCATTCGTTTAAAAATTGTCTGGATTTTAAATAATCCCTGTTAATTTAGAAATTATATTTGAAAACTCAATATATTCCAGATTTATCGAAAAATTACATTTATTCGGAAATTACTTAATATGAATAAACTTTTTCTATATTGTCTCTAACAGACGTAATCATAAATTTTTATCAATAGACTATCTTGAAGAAAATTTGACAACCGTATATTAATCTCATCTTGGATAGTTTGTCTAAAATATAGTTTTAACGGAGCAAAATTAGTACTAATGTTAAAACGCGCACCATTCATTCGCAAAAGACGACTTGGCCCCTTATGGCAGTCGAGAGAACGCGTATACGCAGCCATGACTTTTGGCGTTTATCGCCGCGATAAATAATACTCGAGTCGTATGTCGTATAAGGGTCGAAAAAGATGGAAAAAGTCATTGCAGTCACCCTTCGAAAACAGAAATTGATCGGGGTGGCAAACGGCGATTTTTTTCGTTTACGAGCCATGGGTCGCGCTATAATGGCTCGCGGGGATTCGCCATCCGGACGATGATTTATACTACGAGCGGTCCAAACGATCTTTCCACTCTCTATTCCTATATATAACGGGCGAGATGAGAAAATAAGCTCTTTCTGAGTGCCTCGATTTTTCGTTGTCGCTCGACACGCACTTATACAAGTTGGCCAATCTGTTTGGTCATTTTTTTGTTTGTTTGTTTGTTTTTTTTTTGTTGTCTGAAATGAAATGCTTACTTGGAGAGCATTTTGTAACGGATGTAAATTTAAAAAATTAAGTGAAAGTAACAGTCGGATTATGTATATTATTTTTTAACTTTGTAAAATGCAGTAACAATTTATGAAATAAGTTTATCGAAAATTGCAAATTTAAAATTCACATCGAAAATACAAAATCCACATGTTGCATCAAACGCGCGCCGTCTTGCTGCGCTACCTATAGAATTTCCTGAGAAGCTCTGCAGCCGTAGCCTATGTCGATAACGTATCATTTATCTGCTCATGTTAATCTAACAAAAGAACTATTTAACATCAAAAGAATAATTTGGAAATGCATAGCAAAGTAGAAATCAGCTATAATTTTCAATATCTACTTAGAATCTTGTTAAGGTAAAAAAAGTTGCAAGTGAGTAAGTAATCTTCTGATCATGAAGTAATAATCATGACTTGTAAAAATATTTGAAATTAAAAAAAGTCATATATAAAATGATAATTCATGTCTTGAACGCAAATAATAAAAATATTTTACTTCCAGTAACATGAAAACGACATTATTTGTTTCCATAAAGTTACGGTTCCAGAGTTATATCAGATACATTTCTTACCTTTTATATGAAACAAGGATCACTAAAAATGTTTCATTATTACACATTTCATATAGCGGTCGAAAAAGAAACTAACTAATAGACATATTTGACATTTTTATTATAAGTCTATTTTGAGTTCTCAAAATAAAAAAAAAAGATAGATATCAAATACGTGCTAAAACTTGTTGTATATGTCAAAATCCTACAATACCCAATACATTATCATCATCCAACAAATCTTCCAATCAACTTGCAAGCTCTAACAACAACCCTGCTAGAATGTCAGGGTCATCTCGCGCACAAGTCCTTGCAGATTTGGCGGGACAGTCGGCGAGCATCGCGGCTCGTGCGCGCAGCTGAAAAGCATTGCAAGGAAAAAAAAGAGACGAGCTGCAGGGCCTCGATCGATCGTCACCCTCGAGCATGCGTCGTGTGCTGGTGAACAGAGAGCCGCCGCCGCCGGCAGACGACTCTATAACTGAATGGGAAAGTGAGCTCTACACACACACGTCACTCGCCATCGGGAGCAAGAGGGAAGTGCAACGAGGATCACGTTGATAAGAGTAAGTCTCTCTCTCTCTCTCTCTCTCTTTCTCTGTTTTCTTTCTGGACGTGTGATTATTACGGGGAAAGGGTGCGGATTTGCTGGTAGAGAGATATGTTGAGATTGTGAGAGATCGATGGTCTATTTTCGTGTCTAAGATAGTATATGTTGTGCAGTTGAGACAAGAAATTTGAAGAATAAAAAATGTGAAACTTTTTAGCACGGTAGTACTATAGTGAAAACAATAGTTTCAGTTTGCAAGATAAAATATACGCCAAGGTAGCTCTCTATTTCAGACTTGATCAATTTTTCACCTGTTGGAATCAATCTACTGATGTCCGTGTAACACACACACGCACAAAGCCTGTAATCCATTATGATAGATGACGCATATCGCGCTGAAAGAGATACTTATCTTTTTTTTTTTATTTCCTTGTTTGTGATAATCAAAACCGGCATAGATTGCGAAATATTGAATAGAGAATAAAGATCTACATATATGAAACAAAAAACTGACACGTAAAATACATAAAGTGTGTGGTAGTCTATGGGCCTATCGATTTTATTTTTATTTTACGCGTCGATTGAAAAAGCTGTCACGTGCGTGGTACGTGCAGCTCGTGATCGAATTTTAAAATAACGGCCAACTTAATTCAATTCGTCCTTTATTTTCGTATCGCATAAGCGGGGGCGAGTAATTAAAATTGAAATGTTTCAAACTGTTACTTTGCGTGCACAAAGTTTGCTTTCAAGCGTGCAAATAGCTTTTGAGTGATTATTTAATCGGATTGGAAAATAACTATGCACATTCTATTAGCACAATTAGTTTACGAGAAATTGAAAGAAAGTTTATTTCGTATCAATCAATAAAAAGTTGTTTGAAGCGAGAATAACATTGTATGAATAATTACTTTCGTTGCTCGTTCGAACGAAAAGATGTATGATACTTTATATTTAGCCGTTTAACGTTAAGGTTATTTTTTTATCAATGAAAGCATGAAAAACAGATTATAATTCAATCAGATAAGTAGGTGTGACAATTTTTCAGGGATGCCGTCAGTCAGAAGAATGATTTTAGGCCACGTCATGTCGGGCATGTGCGCGAAAATTAATCGTAAAAAGAAGCTGGAGGGTGACGTCATGGACACCCCATTGAAGAGATGCCTATCTACGTTCGACATTACTCTGCTTGGTATGTATGCCACGCGACATTGCACCCGCACACCTAATAACTTTGAAATACTTTTGTAGAAAGTTGGTGGGCGTATCGATTCGCTCATTAGAACAATTTGTTTGTACCTTGTGCAACTCCATAATTATTCCCATTTTGATGAATTGATCATATTCGATTTTCCACCGCCTGACCAAACTGAAAATTACTACTGATTTTCAACTGTTTACTTTTTTTTGGAATTTCTGCCACAATTTTATTAGAAACATAATCAAATTGAATAACAATACAATCTTTTTTTTTTCATTCACTCGTGAAGAATTTTCTTTTCTTTGTCCGAAAATTAAAAACTGAAAAACAATTATTACTTTTGAAGGTATCGGTCACATGATCGGCGCTGGAATATACGTGTTAACCGGACCGGTGGCTCGTGATATGGCTGGTCCTGGTGTTGTATTGAGCTTTCTGCTGGCGGGTCTAGCATCTTTGTTAGCTGCCCTTTGTTATGCAGAATTCGGCGCTAAAGTACCGAAAGCTGGCAGTGCTTACGTGTACGCTTACGTTTCCGTTGGCGAATTCTGGGCATTCGTCATTGGCTGGAACATCATTTTGGAGCACATGATTGGTAAATATTGTTTTTTTAAACAATACTTTTAACAAAACAAGTGATTTTCTTATTGCGTAACGATATATTAATCCAAATAAATTAGCTTACGTCTGACCAAACTGGGTGTATACTACTTGCATTGTCAACGAATTGTCCATTATATTAAATTTACAAAACAGGTGCAGCATCGGTAGCTCGTGCATGGAGTGGCTACGTAGATTCATTGTCAGGCAAAGCAATCAGCAATTTTACGAAACGTTTGATGTCCGGTCATAGTATGGAAGAGCCATTGGGTACTGTACCAGATCCACTGGCAGCTGCTTTATGTCTCATTTACGCTCTTCTTTTGGCCCTTGGTGTCAAATGCTCGGCAGCTGTCAATTCATTGCTCACTCTTGTCAACCTCGGTGTGATGATTCTCGTCATCGTATTAGGATTCTATCATGCGGATTTGGCCAACTGGAATTATCATGGCACTGGATTCTTGCCGTATGGGATGACTGGAGTATTTGCTGGTATTTATTAATATTTATATTTAAAACACTATATTTAGAATTTTTTTTATCAATACTTGATGTCTTGAGAACGTTCCGTTTTTTTCTAAGAAAATCCTTATTGTAATAGGATAACGATAGATACCATATAAAATGTAAAGGTCCAATCTAAAGGAAACAACATCCCTCATTTACTTTGATCCTCTTACGTCAGCCGTGTTGATGTAAGGAGAACCTTTAAGCTCTTATATAAGGATTGTCTTTCAAAATCGTTCGACATGGCCTCTTTTCTATCCTTTAATCGTGATAGTTTTTCAAAGACATGAAAATAACTTCCTATATAAGCCCCCTGCCTTCATACCCACACGTAGGAAGCGTCTGACACACGGATTGCTGGCATAAGTGTCACTGATGAGTCTAGTCAGCAATCCAAGACGAAACGCTTAAAAACAAAAATTCCTTTTCTGGCACGAAACCTAACATCAGTGTCTTGAGAGAAAATAAAAGAATCCACAAATTAGTGTTTCCCTCTCTCCTCTGCCCTTAGCGGATTGCCTCTCCTTCACTCGAAGGGGAAAAAAACCAACATTCACTCTAGAAATTCGAATTAAAGAAAAATAAACCATTGTTCAATATAATCAGAGTTTTTGTTTTTGTTTTAATCGGCAGGCGCTGCAACATGTTTCTACGCATTCGTGGGCTTTGACTCGATAGCAACATCCGGCGAAGAAGCTCGCACTCCAAGTCGCAGTATACCTCTGGCAACAGGACTTTCAATGGCTATCGTTACAGTTGGTTACATCCTCGTGAGCGCTGCACTCACACTCGTCGAGCCTTACGCGAAGATCAGTCGCGATGCTGCGTTGCCCGAGGCTTTTGCTGCTAAGGGTGTGCACTGGGCCAAATACGTCATCAGGTTAGTTGTTGATTGATTTTGCGGTGAAACTTTCAATTGCGGATACGCGGAAATGGAGAATCGCAAGAAGGATATCTGATTTATCTGATTGATTGTACGAAATATTAAATGAATATCCTATTACTCAATCAGTGAAGAATTTGGTCGTATCAATTTTTTTTTAAATATTATACCTCTAGAAATAGATTATCAGATACATGATAAACCATTTTCAAATATAAAATGCAGTGTCGGCGCTCTTTGCGGCATGACAACAACGCTGTTTGGCTCTCTATTCTCGCTACCGCGAATAATGTACTCGATGGCAAGCGACGGGCTGCTCTTTGGTTTCCTGGCACGAGTGAGCAAACGAACCCAAGTACCAACCATCAATCTGGCTATAAGTGGAGTCGCATCGGCTCTCATAGCATTGCTCTTCGATCTCGATCATCTGGTGGAATTCATGTCGATTGGCACATTCCTCGCTTACACCATCGTCTCCGCCAGTGTTATCGTCTTGAGATACCGACCACCACCGCCACCGTCGCAAACTCAAGACAATACTCTCTCGACGAATACCACGGCGCCGAATTCTTCTCATCAATTGGCTTCCCCGGAAAATACTGATTTGGGCATGGATTTGAGCGATTGCAATAGCATGTGCACTTCCGTTGATTCACAGGTGAGAAGATTGATGTTTTTTTTTCTTTTTCGAATTTTATACGACGAACGAGGATTTTTATACATTAAATGTCTGACAGCTTATACAAGGATTTTGTATGGATGGAATTGGTAGAGTGCGAGGACGTTACTCGTGGTTGGCAAGTTTCCTGGGCAATTGCGAGCCTGGAACTGCGGTGACCACGTGTATAATATTCTTTTCCGTTGCCTGCATATCGTTGTGTTCCCTGCTGGTATTCCTATCGCAGAATGCATATTCTCCGGCCTGGTGGGATTACTTGATGTTGATCAATCTTCTTGTCATCATTATTGCCAGTAAATTCAAATCGACACATCAAAGCTTTCGATGAAAACGCGTTTAAACATTTTTCTAATGATTACACTTAGGTCTTTTGATAATTGCTGCCCATCAACAAAATCCACCAAGTATCAACGGTTCAAGCTTCCGTGTACCAATGGTCCCATTCGTACCGGCAATCAGCATTCTTCTCAACATTGGCCTAATGTTTCATTTATCCTTGCTAACGTGGCTACGATTCCTTGTCTGGATGATTGTTGGTGAGTGCGATATTCTTTCGAATTTTTAGTTTACACGTCAAATCGGTTACTTTAAGCTTTCATACTTTTTTCCCCCCACAGGTTTACTCATCTACTTCTTGTATGGGATCCATTACAGCAAAGAAGCCCTAGACCCGTCAACCTATGCCGTATTGATGGAAAGCGCCGAGGCGGAAAGAGGTGCCAAATGGGGCTCGTGTAGCCTTAGACTCAATCGTAAAAGCGACACTACTCCGATACTCGGAGGCGATGAGTTTTTACATTGAAAAGTCAGATGGCGATCAGCAGAGTGGTAGAACTCGACTGATGATGTATTCCAGTCGAACGTAATTTCGATTTAGTGTTTTATCAAATGATTGTGATAAAATATTCTTAATAATAAAGTCAAATTCTAACACAAAGTCGAAATTACGCTCTATTGGAAATTTGCGAAGAGGGTGAAAAAAAATTGAGTTCTTTGTAAAAAAAAAATATTGTTAGATATTTTGGAAAGCAAAGTTATGGAAACACATACATGCGTTAAGACTGAAAAAAACGGAACAAAAGAAAAAAACACGCAACAAGTATATACAACAAAATGTATTCATATATTCAGTTATCTTCCAATACTTGCAAAAATCAATTTTGAGTTTTTACTGTGCATGACAAAAAACGTAGAAGTAGCTGCGTAGACGACGTTCATTGTTTGAGAAAATAATAAATAAAATGGTGTGCCTTGAGATAATTGGCATCGGGTCTTGATGAGGCACGTGGTGCTATAAATACATAGAAAAATTATTCAGCCAGTCCGCGAAATATAGAACGCACATGCAAAAAAAAAAAAATACGTAGCTAAAACAACTAAATTTTTATGTTTGTGTGGCATGTAATCCTGTAGTTGAAAAAAAAACACTATATGTTAATTGCTGTTTCGATATTACTCGGGCTGACTTTATGTTCAATCGACAATACCTTGTTGCGAAATTCAACAAAACAAAAATAATAAGCAACGTTCATGATAATTGACTTATGCCAGTGAAACGATGTTGTGAAAAGCTCAATAATAATCATAAAGAAATGAAGAAATGCATTATAATAATTATGTAAAAATGCATGTATGTACAATAATGAAAAAAAAAGTGTATTGTTACAAAACTTTCATGAGAATTATGTGCAAAAAAAATACATTTTCTTTTATAAAATTCACTGCTAAAGCACTGTATTACCAAAACTGTTGTTGTCACGAAAAAAAAAATCACGTATACGAAAAAACAATCACTCGTGTATAGTCTTGATTTTTTTGTCAATGTCAATTGTTTCATATTTTACCATTAATTTTATGAGCATATTTTATGAACAAATGTTTATAATGATTTTACTTACTTTGAAACGTTTCTGGATAAAAAAAAATAAATTTCAAAATGTAAATTGTTGCCTATTGATTTTTAAAACCGAACCCACTTGACAGATTTGGAAAACATTTCTTCTGACGCATGGATTATTAAAACGCATAACCCTGGTGAGTAAACGTGCTTGATTGTTAAACAAACCAGTAAAAAAAGCTATTAATCACTCAAACTCTTGATACTATCGAATCCATTAATCGACTAATGGTTAAACAACTGAACGCGGCCGAGTCTCTTAAATAGACCTTGAACTTGAAAAATTTGCCAAATCGTCGATCGTCGTCGTAAGGAAATCTACTAGTTTTTCTGAAAGACCAAAAATGCTTTTCAAGTTTGTCTTGTGTCTCAGTGTTCTCGTTGCTGTGCTCGGCGGCATAACCGAAGCCAGGGAAATCCATCGTCGCGACACGGATAATTTGGTTTCAGTCGACGATGTTGCTTTGGACGCAGTTAAGCATGTAAGTTACTTTTTTTAATTAATAAACGTTAAACTTATTAAGAATATATCCGCGTATATTTTCAGATCCTTAATAATAAATTTACATTTTATTGTAATGCATATTTCGTTTTTATTTTACGTTCTAAATATTTCTCAATTTTTATAAAGATTTCATCTAATTATATCCGATTGAACAACGAGAAAAAAAAAAGCAAAAGAATTCTTAGATCCAATAAAAATTATATTTATAGGAAGCAAAGCACTCTGAAAATTTGAGGTCATCAGGTCAAGACTCTGCTCATTCGATTGCAAGTGCAATCATAAAGTCTATTGAAAATGTCAAGGAAGAAGCCACGAAAACTGCAAAGTCCGTTCAAAAACGCTCCCTCGATGAAGAACAAGATAGTAGCACACTTAGCAGCTGCTGCGGTTAATTTGAACGAATCACATTACATTTTTACTGAGCATTTTGGGTTGTTAATATACACAAATTCACTTTCTAGCTGTACAAGTTATCTAGGCTCAGTTATTTTTGAATGTAATGTCGATATAATAATGTGCTATTATTACATGTACCCCTGTCAATAAATTTTGAACATAATAAAAGCTTACATCATGGTTCTATTATTTCAATCTATTTTATAGCAAAAAAAAAATAAAGTACTGTATTTTTGACATGTGTATATGGCCAAGTCCACAAAAAAACTGCCTTAACTTTGTTCGGGTTTTGGCAAATAAAAAACTCTGGGTTACGCTCAAAATTATTATATTTTCTCAATCTACAACAATAATAGAACCTATAAAAACACTAGGGCCCCACGCCGCGTAATCTTGTGACCCCTTTTTTCTGGAGTTAGAAGTCTTGAAACGGTCAAAAAATAATACACTAAATTCCATAGTTTTTTGGAATTTGACAACAAATGAAAAAAGATAGCGTTAATTTGACTTCAGAATCGAATTCTACGCCTCAAAATACATCGAAAATCATATTTTTTTTTCTACTCGAAATTCCGACGCTTGTAGAGCTTTTTAAACTACAACAATGCATAAAAAGTAAAAAAAA